>JANHAO010004215.1:0-24557 GCA_026873985.1 Saraca asoca
GTCCTATCTTTTTCAAAAATGCCGTGTCGCCGTGTCCGTATCCGCGTGTCCCCGTGTCCCCGTACCGGTGTCGGTGCTACATAGGTGACAAGATATTAACATGTAATTTAATCATTTCAGTTTTTGATATTCAAATTGGATTTATAATATGGCTCAAGTGTCAACCCTAATCTAAATGTTCAATTATAGGTGCATATTTGACTATGTATTATCTCACAAATAATTATACATAAAACTCCTTTTATGTCTGTATCAATACATATGCCTATGATTTTGATCATAGCAAAAGTGTCAAAACATTTTTGAATATCTTTTCTTATTATCAAAGAGGACAAATTCTCTCTTAATCAATCACTACCTTCATATATTTTGTAGTCTACCAAACTACTATTTGCACCTACTCTTTAAGAGTACAAGTTTAAAATAATATGAAAGTGTATAACTTCATACATAAATATTGTGTTGATTTCAATTCTAAGGACCATTTATATCACCTTTCACATGAAAAGTTCATTAACATATAGTAACATTCTATATGGTTTATCATGGCGGATCAATTTAGTTATATGTTCCATAACATATACTCATATATCTTGTCCAGATATCAACATATCGACCTTACACTGCATTCTTCTAGAAGAATGTGACATAGCATTATTAATGTAAAGATGCCCTAGAGACAAATGTTATAATAGCATGGATACTACATATCTTATTATATTTAACAAAATATTATGTTTTGATCTCTTTATCAATTTAGTCTTATATATATATTTAATATATGTATACTATCTTAGACAAAGTCCTTGAAAATATAATTATATACAAATAATCCAAGGTTGTGGAATAATTGAAAAAATAAGATATCAATTATTCATGACTAAACTAGCATATGTTGGAACATATGACTGGATTGACCAGTAATGAGAAACCATATAGATTGTTACCATATGTTAATGGAGTTCTCATGTGAAAGGTGGTGTAAGTGATCCTTAAACTTAAGATCAACATAATATCTTATGTATGGAGTCGTGTAGTTTGATTTTATTTTAAGCTTACACTTTTAAAGAGTAGATAGGAATAATTTTGGGTACACCACAAAATATATAAAGGTAATGATTGATCAAGATGAAATTCATTTTCCTTGGTTACAAAGGATAAATATTCTAAAGATATTTTTAACATTTGTACTATGACCAAAATCAGAGGTCTATGTATTGATTAATACATAAAAGGAGTTTTATGTATAATTAATTAATGATATATAAAAAGAGTTTTATATATGAATGATTGTGAAATAACACATGGTGAAACATACACCTAAAATGGACATTTACAGGGTTGACACTAGAACCATACTCTAAATCCAATTTGAATATAAAGAGATAAAAGGATTGAATTACACACTAACACCTTGTCATGATAGATTTTGATTTCTACAAATTTATTTTTGGCATTTGAATGGTTATGATGCTTTACTAATGCCAATATTGATCTATGAATTTATTTGAGCACATTAGAAAAATTGTGTTTAAATTAAAAGAAGTTTTAATTCAATTGTTCTTGGAAAAGTTTGTCAATGAATTCATTGTCATCATGCATGAAAACCTAATGAGTCACATATAATAAAATCTCTTTGATCCAAAGTCAAAAGATAAGTTAGAATACAAAATGTTAAGAATTCAAGAGTTGAATTAGGTAAACATATTGGAAATTTGAAATGATTAATTAAGTATTCTAATGTGATTAGAAATGTTAATTAATCAAAGATTTAATAATTCTAATGGGGATTAAAATTATTAAATAGTAGTAAATTTTCATTGTTGATATTTAAATGTTGGAGAATATTTGTATTAACATCAGAGGAGATCTTGAGTAGAATGATTCCTCACTTAGAAATTATTTTAATTAATTAAAACAATTAAAGAATGATTACAAAATAGAGTTTTATGAGTTTGGGCTCATAGGAAAGTGTTTGAATTTGTTTGACACAAAAAAAGGAGCACTAGATTAAAGGGTGTGGGCTCTTTGGGCCTAAGGGGCTGTATTACACTATGAGTGGATGACACAAGTAAGAAGTTATGCTAGCTTATGTGTTATTCATATTGCTTTCTTGCTCTTGCTTGTACTCCAAATTCTTCTATTTAAAGAGGAGAGAAGCCGAACTAAAATTAACATAGAACATCAATTTAGCCCTAGCATATGTATTGTGCACCAACTCTCTTTATGTTATCTCAGTTTTTATCTCTTATTTATATTCAAACACCAACCTTACCTTAGTGAATTTGTAATTCCCTTGAGAGTTAGCACCTTTTAAATTGAGTGGTTAATTTTTTTATTTTACCTGTTACGTGAAGTTGGTAGAAGTTTTAGATCAAATTAATTCATATGGATCATCATTGGTATTGGAGATTAATCCAAAGGAGTTGTCCGAGGACTTGATCGTTGTACTGGTTTGATAAATAATGAAATTGCTTGAAGATCAAATAGAGATTTGGCTAAGAATTTCGAAAACAACTCTCAAGAATGTATAATTTAAACTTTATCTTACTTATGAATTAATTTATAAAGAACATGATCTGGGATTAAGAAAATTTTAAAATTTCCATTGTGCATACTTGATGCATATGATTGATATATTTGATATGCTTAGATCCAATTTTCCCAACAAACATATATTGGTTTACTTATGAATAATTGATATCTTATTTTCTCAATGTTGATGGTAAAATTTGATCAATAGGTGTAAGTCCAGTGTTACCCCAAACTGCAAGTTGAGAGCGTGAGCTAATAGGAAAGAAAGAAGAAGAAGAAGAAGAAGGAGAACAACAAATACCATAAGCTTTTATTGTAGTTCGGGTAAAGCCAATCGGCCCCTACGTACATGGTGAGTTGTATTAAATCTGTTTAATGATTTTGTCTATGAGACTCAATGGAGATACAATGCTAAGTTACTATTCTAGCAAAGTATCTACATACAGCTTATTTTTCTTCTACCATTTTACAGAGGTTCCCTTAATTTATAGGAGAAAAAAGGGTTACAAGTGTAATTTGACAAGTAACAAAATGATTATTTTCGCCGCATTAGGCAATAAATGCTAGCATCTGATAATAAATGCTAGGCAAATTATTATCAAACTGTTGGGGGCTGATGTATCGGTTCTGGAGGCTGAGTTATTAGTTAGGGAGATGTGCCCTCAGTTGATGACTAGACTTCCGTACTCATGCCCAACTCATTATCTTAGTGACCTGGACTTGTGTTAGACAATCTATTGACTAAAGAAGTTAATCCCATCGCTGACCTCGTCTGGAATGAATCTGCTAAAGGATGGTCAGGGCGCTATGCTCCGCTTAACAAGATAGTGCCCTCCTTAACGAGCTAGGCTTGTGCATAGACCCCACCATGCTTCCTTAATTCGTGGGTAGCGAGCTAATACCCTACTAAGTGACCTCAATCATCAAGCGATCTGGGCCTCCTTTTCAGCTAGGCTTTCCTTCTTATTGGGCTTTGGCCAATTAATTTCGAGTAATCTAGAAAATACTCATAACATCAAGCCCTCCAACTCTCAGTTCGCTTTGCAAATTGAGAGTTGTACTCTGCTGGTAAAGTCCTTGCTCATAGTCTGCAGCATTGTCAAGTCTTTCATCTACAATTTGCTGTTTAGTCAAAAGCTTTTGCTTATAGTCTACTGTGTTGTCATTTTGGGTCTCAATCTCTCATTTCACTTATACTAAGCTATGCCTCCCACCGTGGATGCTCTCTAGCTATTGGCGTGATAGTCTTACTTTGTTGTGGACATTTGATTTGGTACGGTTAGATACTCTCCAAATTCTTTGATGAAGTTGAGCTCATCTATACAAGGTGTAGGAAATCCTCTCACTTTCTTCACAAAGTAGCTAGATAAGTGCATTGGATGATCCCCTCATACTTCTGAAGCTTTGGCCTACATCTTTATGTTTTGAGGCATGTATGATTTGCTGCATGAGACTGCGAAGCATAAATGGTTCGTTGCATATGGTTCTCATAGGGTATTCTTCCCCGAGAACTCTAGGAACTTGCCTATAACCTCCTCTCTAAGCTAATAAGTTTGGCTCCTCCCTTTTGTTCTTTTGTCCTCAACGAGCTTATTACTTGGTTTCTGGCTGTGATAAGGAGTTGCAAGGCGGAGGGAGGGGCTTTTAGCTTCAGAGGAGGTTTGTGCAGATGAGCTGGAACTGTCCAGTTTGCTTGTTGGTCTTATGGCTTGTCGTGGCTCAATCCTCTCAACTGGGTTCCATTGTTCTCTTGTCTGGTGGTGTCGAGCGTCTCTAAGCCTCTAGGTAGCTTGATGAAGCTAAAGGATGCTTTCCTCACTTAGAAGGACCAGGGAAAACTTGTGCATCCTCTCTGCCTATACCTAACATTATTTTCCTCACTTCAGATTGGACGAAGGCGGAGCTAGAGCAATCCCTTCTGCATATTATGGCTACAAGCTCGCTGGCATTTAACCTTTCCTTAGTCAGTTATAGGCTTATTTCATCTTGTATTCTTAATCCTTTATGTAGTTTTACATTATTAAAAGAGGTTTTGTAATGAAACTTTGCCTTTTAGCATTTTTTCTGAGTGTGCCATAATAGCGACCTGGCAAGTCATAGCTAGCCCTGTTAGTTCCTGCAAATCATAACTCAGTAACTATTAAATAAAATGAGTGTTCGTTGAGTCAATCGACTTCAAAAATGTTAGTGAAGCTAAAGTGAAAGGACTCTAGTCAGTAAATTGTGACAAAAGGATATGTGCCATATTGCATGACCAATCGATTGTATTATTTGTTCCAATTGGAAATGAAATTGGCATCGGTGTGCCTTTTGTTAACCATGAGTTTGGGCACCGAAGTGCTTGAGTGTATTTGTTGATGTGAGATGAGTCGTCCATGTAGGTCACATAGGCACATCTTAGCTCACGTAAGAGTTTAGTGCCTAAGCACTTCTTGGACACGAGATCTTGATCGGTTATATGGAAACATCTCGATCCATGCAAGAGTTTGGTGCCAATGGCACTTCCTGGGCGTGGTTTTAGTATTGCCCGCACAAGAGTTTAGTGCCGAAAGCACTTCTTGAATGTAGCTTGTGCAAGAGTTTGGTGCATGGCTAACATTTCTTAGATGTAAGGTTTCAGTTGTCCGCACAAGAGTTTGATGCTTGAGGCACTTCTTAGATGTAGCTCGTGCAAGAGTTTGGTGCATGGCTAGCACTTCTTGGAGGTGAGGTCTGAGTTGTCTACGTAAGAGTTTGGTACTTGAGACGCCTCTTGGACGTAACTCACCCAAGAATTTGGTGCATGGCTAGTACTTCTTGGATGTGAGGTTTGAGTTATCCACGTAAGAGTTTGGTGCTTGAGGCACTTCTTGGATGTGGCTCGTGTAAGAGTTTGGTGCATGGCTAGCACTTCTTGAATGTGAGGTTTTGTATCTTCCTACGCAAGAGTTTGGTGCTCAAGGCACTTCTTGGATGTAGGGTCTTGGAGTTGGGGGTTATGACTCGTTGCTTGCGATCTGTAACTACATAAGTCATTTGGCACACTCCCACTTACTCTGTAGGTGACTTTTCGATTTCTCATGGCTAGGCTATCATGATTACTCCTACCTTTGGCACTCATGCACACTGCTACTATCAATCAACCACTAGTATTTGTTAAACCATCAGATCGTGGGTAGTTGATAGGTTCCCATATCTGACGGTGATGTCATGTGCCTTAAAAGCTGAAAGGGCCTCTCTCTTCCCCTTCACTTGCCATTTCAAACTTGAAGTTCCTAAACTTTTTGCACTCATTCTCTCCATCAACCACTGCCATCACTTCTATCATCCGCTACCACCAACATCGCTTTTATTCCTTGGTGGTTGCTTGGGTTCCATTCACTAGAAAACACTTTCGTGTGCATCCTCAGACCTTCTATTTCAATCAGCTATGATAAGTCTTCCTTCACTTTGCTATTTTTTGATTTCTTTTATTCTATAGTTTGAGGTTTATCTGCCATTGTTTGAGGGATGGGAGCATTAGCCAGTTGAGGTCAATTGTTTGTCAATCTTCATTTTTGTCTGGTTTAGTTTATTCGATCAGTTCTATTAGCGGATTCTTGATTTTTTGGTCATCATTTTTGGTTTAGCGTCTATTATTCAAATTTTGTGATTCAATCGTAGAGTTTTTTCTTGTCCACTGGGGTTCAGGTCATAATTAGGTGGTTCGGGTTATTCATGGCCTGCTGTGTAGAAAGCTAGTAGCCTTAGTTTTTGGTAGGGTCTAGTTGTAATGACCTGATCAGTCTTTTCCCTTTGTGTAGATGGGCACAAGTCACGGATGCCACCATTACCAAAGTAGGAATAAAGATGATGGACCCAGCTCCTTGGCCCAGGACGTGAGGCTAACACAATGTCCTGGTGAAGCGACCTCAAGGAGTAGGGAGGTCACTGGGGATTTTACCACTCATCCTGATCCTGTTGGGGTTCAGGAGGTCGCTGCAGGCTCGTGACCTAGCCATCATGTGTTTAGCTTGTATGTTTCATCCATTCATTTTCGTGAGCTTCAGGCCATAGTCTGCACGTATCGACTCCCAGGGGATGCAGCCTCATGATACATTCTTTGGATGACTATGCAGCCTATCCGCTTCCAAGGTTCATTGCTGTTAGTTTCCCATACCTTGTTATGGGGCTTATGTTCTTGATACACTATTTTATTGTCAATTTTTTGAATAAAGTAAGACTTAGCCCAGCTCAACTCACTCCCAATTCTTACACCCAGCTTATTTCCCTGGCACTAATTTACTTAGGCAATGGTCTTCCACCACCTTCAGCTGAAGTTTTGTGTTACTTGTTTACCCTTAGGTGCGTAAGCACGTCAAACGGGCTCTATTACCTCACGACTCAGTCGACGGTGCACAAGAAGATCTTGTCGCAAGGGGATGCCAAAGGGAAATCTAATGTAGAGCATTATAGAACCCATTGGTTTTACATCTCATGCCCCTCCCTGTGTGATCTCAAAAATTTTAGATTTGTCATTACTCCTGATAAGCTAGCTTAGAGTCACAAGCTTAATAATTTATTCCCATCTGCTTCTGATTCTAACTTGTCTTATTTTGTAGATAGGACTGGTAGGAAGCTAACTCTTCGAGCTAAAGAGCTAAGAATTTTAGATTAGTTCGTTACCTCGAATGATCTCAAAAATGATTTTCATTTTGATGAGGACTTCCTTTGCTTCCACAAGCTCACTCCAGCCAAAGGCATTAAACTTACTAGGGAGATAGGCATTCATCCAGTGGTACCAGTTCGTCTAGTCGATTTTACGGATTATGACAAGATAATAGAGCTCATTCTCAGGTTTCCACCATCTGATGATGAGGAGAATTCACCAAACCTCAATGTGGTCGTAACCCCCACTATTGAAAGTCAACCCTTGGCTTCAGCAGCAGCACCTTCGCAAGAGCCAACTCCTACCCTTCAGCCCGAGGTGGTAGTTGAAACCAAGGTAGCCACCCTTCCTGAGCCTTCTGCTAAAAGATAGAGAGTAAAGAAAGGTAAGAAACAAGTCACTCCCCATAAGCGAGCTACATTGAAAGCCAAAGTTATGGAGCTACCTGCCAAACCTAGCTCCAAGATGAAGGAGTACATCAAGGTTCTCATAGATAACATCGACAGGATTTTGGGGTCCCATGATAAGATTCAAGTGTTTAAGGTTGAGGAGTTCACTCTCGGGAGACTGGTGGGCTATATAGCTCATCATAACCTAGTGGTAAGTGAAGTTTTTTCACTTTGGTTCTTTTGCTTATTCCGTAATTTGACTTAACTTTGAATTTTTAGGGTTTGCTTACAATGATGAAAATAGATGAAGCACTCCAAGCTCATGACAAGGAAAAGGAGGACCTCGAGAGCAAGCTGGCTACTGCCTCTGCTAAGGTGCTAGATTTGAAAGAGAAGGTTAAGAATGCTGAGGCTGCCTTATCCTACGTAAAAGCGGATCGTAAGGCCGCTGTAGTGAATCTTGGCCTAACTACCAATAACCTAGCCAAGGCAAAGATTGACTTGAAATTATTCACCTATCAAGCCAAGCTAGCAGCGAGATTGGTTGAAGTCATAAAGCAGTAGGTTGGATCTACAAAGTAGCAGGCCAGAATGGTGGAGCAGTGAGCTGAAGTCACTAAAAAGGTGTTAGAGGCAATCAAGCGAGAAGTCACTCTCGCAAAGGAGGAGGATGCTAAGGTTAAGGCAGAGACCGCTTCGTTGATAAAGAAGGTGGAAACCAAGACTTGTGCTACCTTCTTTTATACTCTGTGGGAGCAACACCCGGAGTTGGATTTCTTCTTCTTCAGCCAGCAAGCTATCGAGGCTATTGAACACTACAAGAAAAGGGCTGCTCAGATTGGCTCTTCCAGGAAGGAAGTGGACTCTGGCTTTGAAGCTTCTCCTACTAGAGGTACTACCCAAGGGGAAGGTGATTCCCAGATCGCTGAAGCTATTAGTGCTTCAACGACGAACGTCCCTGATGTTCCTCTCCTTAGTCCATAGCTTTAAGAGGTCCGATTCTTGATGCTCCAGCTTCTTAGGCAATGAGCCTTGTGTTTTTGCTTTATTTTTGAATTTTGTAATGTATTCTAAAACTTTGTATGAACTTATCCCATTGATGGGTCAAATGAATTCTTATTTGTTTCTCTTCAATTTTTATGCTTGCATAGGATTGACTTGATGAATTTTGGTATGAGAACAAAAATTTGATGAACCACTTTAACCAACACTCTTTACACAATACATCGCTTCTCGCACTGGGCCTTATTGGAACGTTTATTCTGTATACATAAAAATTCAAGAATTACATAAATGTTTGCACTTATTAATTTTTACAAGCAATGGGGGGCTTTATTGATAATATCGATGAAGATACTCAATGTTCCAAGCTTGGGGAAACTCTGTTCCTTCCATATCCGCCACATGATAAACCCCATCAATGATAACTCTCTTAATAAGGTATAGGCCCTCCCAGTTCGGCCCCACGGTCCTTTCACCAACTTTACGCACTCCCGAGAGGACAAGATGCAAAACAAGATCGCTAGGCTTATAACTTCGAGCTCGCACTCTTCAATTGTAATATCTCACGACTCGTTATTAGTAGGTTATGATCTTAAGGCAAGCTCTCTCCTTCATTTCTTCTGCAAGATCCAGATTTGCAGGGAGCAATTGGCCGTTATCTTCTGGATTGAAAATGACCATTTACTGAAATGTTATTTCAAGTTCTACGAGAATCATTGCTACGCACCTGTATACCATTGAGAAGGGGGTTTCTCCTATGGTCGTGCATACTGTGGTTCTATAAGCTCATAACACCTTTGGTAGTTTGTCCACCTATGCTCTCTTCTTGGCCTCCAACTTCACCTTTAAAATCTGTTTGATAATCTTATTGATGGCTTCAACCTGCCCATTGGCCTACGGATGATCTAAGGCTAAGATGCTTTTCATGATTTTCAGATCATTAAAGAACTTGATAAGCTGCTTGTTATTAAATCGGGTCCTATTATCAGTTATAATCTGTTGAGGGACTCCAAACCTACAAATAATGTTGCTCCACATGAACTTTTTGATCTTCGCAGATGACATCTCAATGAGCTCTTTCGCCTCCACTCACTTGGTGAAGTAATCTACAGCCACTACTACGTGTTTGCAATTGCCATGGGCTATTAGTAGTAGTCCAATTAGGTCCATGCCCTAGATCGCGAAGGGCCATGGACTGACCATCTGTCATAGGTAGGCTGGTGGAACTCGTAGGATCTTCACAAACTTTTGACATTTATCACACCTTTTGACGAGGTCGATAGCGTTCTGCTTTATCGTGGGCTAGTAGAACCCTTATCAGAGAGCATTTTGAGCCAAAGATAGTCCCCCGACGTGGTTTCCACAATGCCTTGCATGGATTTCCTCCAGAACAGTATTGCAGTTGCTACCATTGATGCATCTCAAAAAAGGGGTTGAGAACCCTTTTTTATACAACATGTCGTCGTGGATACAGTATCTGGCTGCCCAAACACGTAGTCGTCACGTCTTGAGCTTATCCTCCGATAGCTTGTCATCTTGTAAATAATCTAGGATTGGGTTCATCCAAGAACCTGATACTTTAGCAATTGTCATTATGACATCATTCTACTCAATGCTTGGGGACGGAAGGACTTCAACTGGGAGTGCCCCCAAAAGTTAACATCTTCAGTTGTAGCCAGACAAGCTAAAGCATCAGTGTGCACGTTTTAAGCTCGCGGTATTTGGTTGACTTCACACTGTTGGAAAGAATTCAATGATTCTTGGACTTTTTGGAGATAATTGGTCATCTTCAACCCTTGGGTTTGGTATTTGCCCCTTACATAGTAGATAATGAGTTGTGAATCACTGATGATCTTTAGCCTTTCAGCTCACACCTCCTCGGCTAATGACAACCTAACTAACAATGCTTCGTACTCGACCTCATTATTTGTAGCTTGGAAACCAAACCTTAAAGTGCAGAGGATTTTATATCCCTCTGGGCTAATAAGAAGTACTCCTGCTCTGGCCTTTTGATTACTCAATGACCCGTCCATATACAGTTCCTAACACGAGGCTTCTGGATTTTCTACCTCCTCTTGCATGGGCCCCATGAATTCCATAATGAAGTGGGCCAGAGCCTGTCCCTTGATCACTGGTTTGGGTTTGTATTCAACATCAAACTGGGTAAGCTCAATTGCCCATTTAAGTAGCTGACTTGAAGCGTCCATCTTTTGTAAGACTTGCCTAAGTGGAAATTGGGTGAGAACCTTTATGTTATGGGCTTAGAAGTAAGGTTGCAGCTTCCTTGATGCCATGACCAGGCAGTACATGAGCTCTTCCATGGGTGAGTACCTCGTCATAACATCCAACAGTCTCTTGCTTACATAATAGATAAGGAGTTAAGCTCCTCCCTCTTCCCGCATTAAGGCTGTGCTAAGGGCGTGTTGGGACACCCCCAAGTACATGATCAGCTTCTCGCCCTCTTTTGGTTTAGACAAGAGTGGAACTTGTCTAAGATACTATTTAAGTTCTTAGGATGTAGCCTCATATTCTTGTGTCCATTCAAACTTCTTCACTTTCTTCAGGATATCGAAGAAGGGAATGCATTTTTCTGTTGCCTTTGATATGAACCTGCTAAGCGTTGTGACTTGGCCATTCAAGCTCTGTATGTCTTTGGCTCTAATGAGGGATCACATGTTAAGGAGAGCTTTAATATTTTCTGGATTTGCTTCAATCCCCCTGTTATTCCCCATAGAGCTGAGGAACTTTCCTAAGGCGACTCTAAATGTTCACTTAAGTTGGTTTAATTTCATCTGGTACCTCCTCAGAATGTGGAACATTTCATCCAGATCATAGACATGGTTGGTAAGTTGCTTGGATTTCACAACATGTCATCCATGTATACCTCCATCATTTTGCTGATCTATTTTCAAAACATCAAGTTCACCAATCATTGGTAAGTTACTCCTATATTTTTTAGCCCAAAGGGCATTACCTTGTAGCAATATAGCCTGTGATCAGTGATAAATGAGGTGTGCTCTTTGTCCTGTACAGCCATTGGGATTTGATTATATCTTGAGTTAGTATCCATGAAGCTAAGGAGTTCAGGTCCCACTGTTGCATCTATGAGTTGATCGACCCTCGACAAAGGAAAGTTATCTTTTTAGCATGCCTTATTCAAGTCGGTGAAGTCTATACATGTCCTCCACTTTCCATTTTTCTTTTTCACAAGGATAGGGTTAGCAACCCAAGTGGGGTAGTGGGCTTCTCGAATAAACTTATTCACTAATAGCATATCCACCTCTTCTTTTAATGCAACATAGCATTTGGCGATCATTGGCCTTCTTTTCTGACAAACTGCCTTGTATCGGAGGTTGATATTGAGCCTGTGCAACATAACGCCAGGGTCAATGCCTATCATATCTTTATGGTTCCAAGCAAAGACATCCAGATTGGCCTTGAGAGATTTAACTAACTGTGCTCTTATGTCAAGTGGCAAGCTCTTCCCCAACTTAAGGTATCTCTCAATATCTGCTTCACTGACCTTCACTTCTTTGAGCTCTTTAATAGGACCGGTAGCTTGTTCAATGTATACCTCATGAAGGTCAAGGTCATAGCTGACCCCCTTAATGCTCATAGCTTGGAGCTCTCCCCTAGATACCACATGCACCTTCTTTGCTTGTGGTCCAAGCTTAGCTACGTCCTTGTAGCAGTGTTGGGCAATTTGCTGCTTTCCCCGTAAGCATCCAACTCCATTTGAGGTTGGAAATTTAATAATGAGTGTCCTAGTAGATGCGAACACATCCAAGTCATTCATAACAGGTCGGCCTAGCATCACATTGTAGCTTGAAGGGCAGTCTATAATAAGAAAATCCACCATAACAGTTGCTTGGCGGTCTAGATCTCCCAAAGTAAGTGATAGTCTAATCTGACCCACCGATACTATTCCATCTCTCATGAAGCCGTAAAGGGGTTCAGGGGAAGGACTCAAGTGGCCCATGCTCACGTATAACTAGTTGAAGCATCCTTTGTACATTACATTGACAAAGCTACTAGTATCAACCATTATTCTCCTCATATCGTGTTACCAATCTTGGCACAGATAACTATCATATCATCTTCTTTTGTGAATATGACGCTTTTTGAGGTTACTCTAGTTTTCTTGGTGAGTCTTTTGCATTCCACATGACTCACAAGCAGGACACAACCTACTGCCCGCACATAGCGGTCATGCGACCTATTTGAGGTACCAGCGATGTGAGGTTTGCCATGAATAGTAAAAATAGTCCTCACTGAAGGCATTTTCTTGTGCTCTGGGGTTTGTTATTGCTAATGCTAACCTGATTGTTGAGGACGTGGGGGTCGCTATCACGAGGGCCTCACCACATAATCCTTTAAGTGACCTCTATTGATGAGGTCCTCCATAGTGTCTTTTAACACCCAATAGTCCGAGGTGTTATGCCCAACCTCATTATGATAAGCACAAAACTTGCTTTGATCTCTTCTTCTGAAGGGAGCTTTTATGGGTCTAGGTCTCCCAAAGTCTTCATTGTCCCTTTCGATCGCATAGATTCTATCATGAGTGTCTGATAAGACAGTGTAACTGTCATAGCGACCTTGACGTTGTAGCCACCCATTTCTAGCCTTTTTTGTAGCCTAACTTCTAGAGTCATTCTTCTGGTTCTCCCTACTACTACCATGCCGGTTGGAGCCACTTGCCTTTTCCTTTCAATTGGGCTTCTTTGGGCTGAAAGTTTCTTCCTATCGAATCTCTTTGGCAGCACGTTTGTAGAACTCACCTAAACTTTTCACTGGGGACTTATATATATCCTCATATAGCTTCCCATCCTTGCGAAGTCAGGCTAAGATAGCTATGAGGACACTCTCATCCGACGCGTTCTCCATGTTGCTGACCTCATGTCAGAAACGGGCAATATAGTCTTTAAGCGATTCATCTTTCTACTCAAAGACTATCACTAAGTGGCAAGATGGGGCCAGTTGTCTCTTTAGTGTCCTATACTAGTTAAGGAATCTCGCTCGGTATTCCTCCCAGCTACGAATGCTGTGAGTTGGGAGACTCCCAAACTAGGTTGTATCTCTCTAAGAGTGGCAAGGAAGACTCGATACTTCACCAATGAGCTGGAGGTTTGGAGATCCATCTGGACATTAAATGTGTCCAAATGGCTATATGGATTGCTATCCCCATTATATAGCAGGAAGTTGGGGACCTTGAACCTATGAGGAAGGGATTCTATTTCAATCTTTTTAGTAAATGGCGTCCTTTCCTTATAAGAATCTTGGCTACTTTGGGATATGGGTCTTTTTTCTAGCTGTTTCATCCTCTGAAGTAGCTCCTCAATCATAGGGTCCTGAGTTTCAGACCGATGATTAGTGGTTCATTGACTCTTATCATCTCGCTGACCACGAGAATGGTGATCTGAGGTCCTGTGCCTTCGGCTATGCTTGTGACCATACGAGTGACGGTCTGACCTACACCCATAGTCCATTTCATTAGAGCTTTCTTCCTAGTGTGAGCTCTCATGCTATTGATCATTTTTCTCATCTAACCTTAACCATGAATTGGATGAGTGGAAGCTCGCTAACGTTCAACTCTAGCAGGTTCTTCATGCTGGGGCCCTGGTTGCTGGGGTCCTGCTTTCGGCTCAGTGACTCCCACTTGTCTTTATGCACCCTGGGCTTGTGCCTGGTCCAGAGCTCTTACCATGTCTACTAGTTCCCTCACTATATTTTTAAGGGCTTCTTAGCGCTGGTACCAAGTTTGGGCTTCGTTCACTTCAAGGGTTGCAAGTTAGTGTGGATTGGGAGGTGCCATGATAACTACAGCACCTATTACGAGTGCAGCAAAATCCCGTTAAGGCTGTGACTGACCCTCAAGTTAGCTAGTAATGGCTTCTATGCTTCTGATGGCTTTTCTTCTCACCATTGTTATTACAACAGTATGTCAAAGATGACAAGGATGCAGTGGGCACCTTCCTTCTAATGCCAAAATATTAACATTAAAATCTGATCAACAGGTATAAGTCCAGTGTTACCCCAAACTACAAGTTGAGAGTGTGAGCTAATGGGAAAGAAAGAAGGAGAAGAAGAAGGAGAACAGCAAACACCAGAAGCTTTTATCATGGTTCGACTAAAGCCAATCGACCCCTATATCCATGGTCAGTTGTATTAAATCTGTTTAATGGTTTTGTCTATGAGACTCAATAGAGATACAATGCTAAGTTACTATTTCGGCAAAGTGTCTGCATACAGTTTTTTTTTCTTCTATCATTTTACAGAGGTTCCCCCTATTTATAGGAGAAGGAAGGATTGCAAGTGTAATTTGACAAGTAACAAAATGATTATTTTTAGCGTATCGGGCAATAAATGCTTGGTGTCTAATAATAAATGCTAGGCAAATCATTGTCGAACTGTTAGGGCTGATGTGTCAGTTCTGGAGGCTGAACTATCAGTTGGGGAGATGTGCCCTTAGCTGATGACTAGACTTCCATACTGGTGCCCAGCTCACTATTTTAGCAACCTCATCTTATGCTAGACAATTTGTTGACCAGAGAAGTTGATCCCATCACTGACCTCATCTGGAATAAATCTGCTGAAGGATGGTCAAGGCACTGCACTCTGCTCAGTGAGCTGGCCTTGCGCATTGACCCTATCATGCATCCTTAGTTCACGGGTAGCAAGCTAGTATACTGCTAAGTGACCTCAATCGTCAAGCGATCTAGTCCTCCTTTTCAGCTAGATTTTGCTTTTTATTGGGCCTTGACCAATCAATTTTGAGTAATCCAGAAAATACTCATAATACTCAATAATTGAACAATCAGGGATATTTAGAAATATAATTATATGTATAAATCTTCTCATAATTACAATCCCAATTGTAATTAATTTATACACAATTACTTCAAGAATTTTATCTAATATAATATACATATATCAAAACATGTATGTTAGAACTAAATTGATAAAAAAGTCAAAATATTTATTTATCAAATATACTAAGATATATAATTTTTATGTCATTACAACTAATAATCTCTATGACATTTATAATAATAGTAAGAAATAAAGAAAATGGCAATGGACATCATCCTTAAACTGTGTACACACACAAAGTTTTGAAATATTTCGTTGTTGACATTTTCAATTTGATAAATAATTATATATTATAGTTATAATATGTATTCCTATTCTTATTCAAAAAAAGAAAATAATTGTTAGTTTTAGGTTCTGTTTAATTTATTGAAAAATATTTTTTATAGAAAAATTTTATTGTTTATACATAATTAAAGAAGACAAATTATATATGTTATGATTAACAAAAGGACAATTCTTCCATTCCTTGAGTAAAGGTATGGATATCTTGACTAACACACCAATAAAAAAATCAACACATGTCACCGTCTAACCATCTACAAAGTTAATGTTTACCCAGTACTTAACTATTATAATTTTGTAATACACCACAAAATATATGACCATTTCAACTTTGGGCGAAGGTGGAATCAACAACTTATATATAACAATTTATCTCTTCTATCATAAAAATAAGTTCTCGATTTAAGAAAATTAAAATTAATTGTACCATGCATTAAGTATCCCGTCCATTAAATTTTTGTAATTAAATTGGTAAAAAATCGTATGTCCTTATTTTCATATTGTTATCATTTTATAAGTTTGTATATGACTTATATTTATATTATTATAATTTTCTATGTATAATTATTTTATTTAATTTCAATTGCTTGATACTTGTTTTTCCTTTAATTTCTCAAAAATTATATTTTCAAAAATTATTACTACGCTACTTTGAAAATGCTTTCAAACATTATTTATTTCTCTTTTATCAAATTCAAATATTTTTTTTATCTAAATATAATCAATTTATTCATCGTATATGTTTTTTTTTTAAATGTACTATATAATATATTTATTTTTCATTGAATATAATACATATGTCATAAATATAAATATAGTATATATATGTAATTTTAGTCCTACTCATTAATCCGCTACACATATGATAATTTTTGTAATTATTATAGTTAGTGTGGGTGGCAAAGGATGCTTTTTACCTCTCTAGAAGGTACTCTATAACTCTACCAGCCTTCCATCCCAAAACCTATTTTATCTAATGGTTGTTATAACGTCATTTAGTCAAGGTATGAACATTCAGTCTTTCAGTGGATATGGTGGAATTATTCTTAATAAAACAGTATATAATATCATAATAGTGAGAAAAAATAATTTCCTCTTTAAAGTAGTAAATATTATTTTCAATTATACTAGCACTCCACATATATTTTTTGTTATCTTAATATTTTATAATTATAAACACATATAAATAAGATTATTTCTACCGAATATATTTTTGATAAAATAAATGGAGCTTGGTATGCCAGGACTCCCATGCATTGAGAATTATGGGTTTGTTTGGTTATTCCTTTTAGAAATAATTTTTTATTTTTATTTTTTTAAAAAAAAAAAAAAAAACCTTTGTTTGAAAAAGTGTTTTTATAAAAAAAATTTAAAAATTGTAACTTGAAAAATGTTGTAGGTATTTTTAGGATCATGCAAATGAACTGGCAAAAACCTAATAGACAAGTTCAACTGGTAAAGATCTAGCTCAATTATGATGGGGGTCGCTGGACTAAGGTGCTAGGTCGCCATACACGAGCTGCGGATTTAGATCGCAGGTCGACGGTCAAAATAGTAACTCCAACTCGTCTAGAATGAGCTTTAGCTTGAAGGTCAAGACACATTTTCCTAGCCAGAAGTTTGCTATGGTTAACCCCAAGAAAAGATCAACTTGCGGGTATCAACTTATAGTGATTAACTTGTAGGATTGTAAATTAATTATTTAATTTCAGTTACCATTATAAATAGAGGTTGAAATCATTGTACAGGGGAGAATCCGAATGGATAGACTCTCTACAAAATAGAGAGAATCATAGAATCAATAAGATATTGTCACTCTACCAAAATGCTCAACAAAAACAAACTAAGAAATAAAACTACCGTGGACATAGAGGTCAATTGACTTTAGCCAAATCACGTTAAAAAACTCCTAGTGTTCCCCTGTTCTTCCTCTCTCACTCTCTTTCTCTTTACATTCCTAGATTGCAACTTGGGGATTCTGAACTTTTTGATTAATCAAATTTTACCATCAATATTTTGACACTAGAAATAGGGCCCTAAACTATACTCTGATTGATTTTCTGATCAATTACAATGGCTAAAGGAAGAACCACCAAAAGTTTAGACATTCCAGTTGACCAGCCAGAAGGTCAGCGGGAACCAATTCTTCCTGTGGTAGGCACATCCATCATTCCCACTATCGATATCGCCGCCAACTTACCCCCAACGGCTCACCGTCAGCTTGTCGTTATCATTCTTAGGACTGATGAAGTGCAAAGATGGCACCAATGTTAGCAGGCGCTTGAGAACATGGTAAAAGAGCTGGCTGAGGTGGTTAAAGTGTTGACACAGGTACAAGCCCTGGGCATGCAAAAGTAGGTTGAGGTCACTGCACCTAGAGGAGTCCTGCAGCACGCTAATTCAATTCACCCCTCCAACTTGCGGACGAGATCAGAGGTCCATCGAGCATGCAAGAATAATGGAAATCTACGACATAAGAGTGCACACCGAGTGGATAGATCAAACAAGATTAGCCGAGGTCATACCACAAATCACTACTCCCATGACCATGGAGGTAAAAAGAGCTAGCAATCTTCTAGTCGATGATCCAAGACACAAAATTCGATGGTAGAAGAGCTGCTCCAGAGGGTGAAGTAGTTAGAAGGATGCCCCTGAACTCAAGACAGTCGAGATTACTAAGAAGAAAGGACACCATTCACCAGATAAATCAAGATAGAACCTCTCCTTCGTAAGTTTAAAATCCCCACAATCCCACCATACAATGGGGATAGTGACCCATATGACTACTTGCATGCATTTAATATATAGATGGATCTTCAGACAATCAATCCCTTAATCAAGTGTTGTGTCTTCCTAGCTACACTAGGAGACATACCTCGAACATGCTTCAGGGATCTCCCAGCTCATAGCATTAATAATTAGGAAGAAGGCTAAAAAAGATTCATTAATTAGTATATAGCACTGAGAAGGCAGCTTGCACCATCCTGCCACCTTGCAATGGTCTTTCAGCAGAAGAATGAATCACTAAAAGACTACATTGCCTACTTCGTCAATAACATAGAAAGTCTCTCAGATAAAAGCATCCTAACAGCGATCTTGGCAGGACTTCACAAAGATGGTAAACTGTATAAAAGCATATACAAGTCTCTAGTGAGGACCTTGCTGAGTTTTATGAATGAGCTACCAAAGAGAATAGGTGGGAAGAAACCTTTAGCCTAAATAAGTCTAATCAGAAGGACGAGGCAAATAGCTCCAATCAGAGTAAAATGAGGAATAATACTGGAAATGGCAAAGAGAGTTAGAATGATGGCTTCAAAAATCAGGTTACAAAAAAAGCTAGGAATGAGCGACCTCAGTGTCAAGGTCGCCATGATAGCTATAGCATCCTATCTGACACTCAAGATAAGATATTTGCAACAGAGAAGGATAGGGAGGACTTCAGGAAGCCCAACCTCGCAAAGACTTCCCAGAGGTACAGAGACACAGGCAAGTTTTGTGCTTATCATAATAAGGTCACGTACAATACTTCAGATTTTCGGGCACTCAAAGATGCAATTGAAAATCTAATTAAAAGAGGTAACTTAAGAGACTATGTGGTGCGACCTGTAAGATAGTGACCTCAGTAACTGTAATAGGGTCCCGAGTAAAAGCAAATATCTGCTATAAAAAACATACGATTCTGTAATGCTATTCAGAAGTTAGTAAAAGCACCTAAGTTATCCCTCAAATTTTCATAACTATGTATTGAATGAGATTTCAGCAAAATATTATACAAAAAGGTCCGAGTTTGGACTAAAAATTTGGTGATCTCATATTGCGCCTCTTTATTCTTAGAGCTTACAGGGCTAGTAACAGGACACTAAGTCTAAACTAGGAGCGCCCTTACATCTTCAAGGAAAACTTAGAAATAGAGTTTATCATTTGACAAATGCAAATGGAGCTGAAGTTCCCTGAGCTTGGAATGCTAGACATCTATTTGCCCTACTAATTCAATAGCGAGCTCTCACTCTACTAATTCAGTAGCAAGCTTTCACCCTATTAATTCGGTAGCGAGCTCTCACTCTACTAATTCAATAGTGAGCTCTCACCCTTCTAATCTGAAAGCCAACACTCGTCCTTCTAATCCTGATCATATGGGAAGCGAGCTATTCTCAAATTTGACAAGGTCACAATTTGTGAACTGAAGCATGACCTACTTTGACTTAACAAATATACATTGTCTTGCTTGACAAATATACATTGTTGTAGTCGACTAACAAATATATATTGTCTTGCTTATACATTGTCCTGACTTACTAATTGAGCAACATGATTACTGTGGTGCGACCTACTGAGCAACATGATTGCTGTGGCATAACCCACTGAGCAACATGATTGTTATAGCACGACCTATTGGGCAACAAGCTTGCTAACTAAGGTGCAGCTTTCATGCGACCTATTACTCGGCACTATATTCATGTACCCTACTACTTGGCATCGTATTCATATAACCCACTGGGCATTCAAATTGACATATTTACAAAGCTATGATTTACAAGCTGAGAAGCATAAATGTATCCAATTAAGCATTTAACTTGGCTAATATTTACTAAGTTATGATTTGCAAGAGTCTATTCATCTTATCTTCTGTAATATACAGAGCATCCAACATGACGAACTTGGAAAAGTAAGGAAATTATGAAAAATTTCATTAAAAACCTCATTCAACAAGGTGAATGTACATGTGACTGTTCAAAAATACAAATCCAAGAAAGCCTACAACTCTCATGTTCCAAGAGGAAGGTTGGCCTTTAAAAGCTAAAACCTAGAGGGCTTAAGGATCTACATACGAAGCAAACAAGTCATTCTTTATTTGGTTGTCAAGCTTCTCCTTATCCTTCACTCACTCAAGATAAAAGCTCATCTTTCAACTTCATCATCCCCGGTGCGCTCTGGGAAATCATATAGTTAAGTTACCTTGCAAAAAAGCAAAAGAACCAAAGTGTATGAGCTAAACTTACTAACATCATTGTGAGGGAATAATCCAAGATCTATACAAAACTTCCTAAAATTCTCAAAGAGGAATTGTCCTTGGGAACCTACTATGCAATAGGCCATACATGCCTTATGTCACCACACTTGAGACCCAAACCATCAAAAACATGGGAGGCTCAACTAATGAACCCATCATTAAAATCCTGGGAAACAAGAGAAAAGGTTTTTTCACACCTTATATGATTCACTTGGCTTTACCGGAAGATCTAGAAACTGATCAACTACCCTCGATTTAACAGTCCAGCAAATAGCAAAGTTACTATGCCAACAGCTATGAAAAATGCACATTAAATGAATGGCTTGGCACAAATAAAATAGTGACATAGATGTCTGAATGACGGCATTATTGATTGAAATTGCAAGCTTTTGCCAGCAAACTACAGCTCCCAATCCACAGAATACACTGAAAGCTGGGGGCTAATATTGTGAGTATTTTTAGGACTATACAAATAGGTTAGCAAAAACCTAATAGACAAGTCCAACTGGTAAAGATCCAGCTTAACTATGATGAAAATCGCTGGACCAAGGTGTTAGGTTGCCATACACGAGCTGCGAACTTAGATCACAGATCGAGGGTCAAAATAGTAGCTCTAACTCATTGAGGATGAGCTTTAGCCCATAGGTTAAGACACATTTTCCTAGCCAGAAGCTTGCTATAGTTAACCCCAAGAAAAGATCAACTTGCAGTTATTAACTTGTAGGGATCAACTAGCAGGATTGTAAATTAATTGTTTATATTTAGTTGCTGATTTGCATTCAATTTGTAACACCCCAGCCTTCTAAATAGGGGTTGAAATCATTGTACAGAGGAGAATCCGAAAGGACAGACTCTTTACAAAATGTAGAGAATCATAGAATCAACAAGATAATGTCACTCTGCCAAAATGCTTAGCAAAAACAAACAGAGAAATAAAACTACCGTGGACGTAAGGGTCGATTGACTTTAGCCGAATCACATTAAAAAACCCCTAATGTTCCCTTGTTCTTCCTCTCTCATGCTCTATCTCTTTACATTCCTAGATTGCAGCTTGGGGATTCTGAACTTTTCAGTTGACCAAATTTTACCATCAATAAAAAGGTATTTTAAAAATAGGAAAAAAAATTAACTTTAAGATTTTTTTTTGTTTTTGTTTCTAAAACAATGAAAAACAAGGAGAACAAACTCCTCATTAATGTTATTATTGTAATTAAAACTATTTTAAGAATAATTTTGTTAAACATTTTTCATTTTGTTCATTTTTTAAAAACTATTTTTAAATCTTATTCTACAAAATCATTTTAAAAAGCGAGAAAACAAAAACGCAAACAAACAGATGTTATATTTTCAATTTTTAAAACATTAGAATTGTAATTAAATGTTAAGAAAATTTATAAGTGTAAATTTATAATTGTGTTATATCATATTCAATGTACTTAATGCTATATCATTTATAAGTGTAAATTGAAATGTTATGCTATGGTTAATGAATATATATGATAAGATTGTAATGCATGCTCTTATGCTAATTTGTTATAGTTATATATTTGAATTATGCATTGTGATAAATTAGTTTAGAATAACTATATAGATTGCAGAGTTTAAATTTATTTTATAAGATTGTCCAAAAAAGAGAAAGTGAGTATAGGAAGTTTTGGTTATTCTTGTCATGCTTATCTCTAGAAAAAAGTCAAGGAAGAAGAGCTGTTACAAGTTTTGAAAAGTTAAAAGATTGTAGCTTTGGATGCTTAGATGCTTCAAGAATTACCTAAGGTCTTCATTGAGTATAGTTTTTTCTTTAGACTTAGACATTCTTCTTTAATAGAATTTTTCATAATCTAGAGCATAATCTTATTTTACAAATTCTTAGATTACTCTATCATGTTTTTTTCTTGGCTAGCTTTGGTTTCAACTAATGAAATTCTTGTTTAAGTCTTGTTTTAGATAAAATGTAAAGGTATTGGATTAATTGAATTTAGCTCATTTACCTTTGGAAGTTTATCTCAAGAATTTGGTCAAAAAGTTTTTCAAATATTTTTAACGAAAACATTCCAAGATATTCTTACATGATTTATCAAATTGTTTAAACTTGGAAATATGATTTTACTTTTGAAATATTTCACCAAAAGCACTCACATTTGTTTCAAATGTTTTATCACATTAATTTAATTTGGAATCATGTTTTTGGATTGATTTATGAAGTTTAAAATGGTTAAATTGATTGAAATGGAACTGCAAAAGTTTGATTTTTCATCTCCAGGCTTTGTGATTCCACTTGGTCTATTTTCAACTATTTTTACAATCTTGATCACGAGAACAGGGCAAGCATTTCTAGCTTACGAGTTGAATTGAGTTTTATACTGGCTTTGTGCAATTCAAATTAATCATTCATGATCCTATCTCATGATTCTACTTGTAATTCTACTCGAATGCATTTCAGGATTTATCAAAGGTTTGTAACTTCGGATAAACATAATCTAAATGTGTACTAAAATTTTACGATTCAACTCGAATGCTTCAAATTTGAATATCATGATTCTGATTGCAAGTCTACTCATTTTTTTCAAAATTTGAACTCGTGATCATGTTCATGGGTTAATTTTTTGCAATAATGGTAATTTTTATTGATTGTCTTTCTATTGCTATAAATATCCATTTCACATATTTTCTTAGTAGCAAAAACCCTAATTTTTAAAAGGCTAACATTATTTTTTCATCTATGCTTCAACTTTTGATCTAAATTCTTTAATACAATCTAGATTTAATTGATTTCTTATCTATTGAGCTTCAATTTGCAAATCTGAACTTTATAATTATTTAGATTTTCTGTAAAATATCTTAAAAACTATTGGGTTTCTTATGAATAGCCTTTCCTAAGTTTAAAGAGTGGTTAATCTCTTTGTTTTCTCCTTTTAAATGAGTGGTTGAGCTTCTTTTTTATTGTGGGTGAACAATCATTTGTAAAGGCTTCTCATTGTGCTTGTCCAAACTTAGAGGAATTGTTAATTTTAGTAGATTCAAGCTTAATTAAGAGCTTAAAATTAGATGTATGCCTTGAAAATTATTTTTTCAAGGGGGAACTACTATAAATTTTAAGTTTGAATCTCTCTATCCCTACTTTCTTTATTTTCCAGAAATTTACTTTATGATATCTATTTTTGCTTCTATTGGTGTATGAGATCTTGCCTTACTCTATTTTTATTATTGAAATTTATTGAGCATTTTGTGTTTCATTATTTACCTTTTTGCCCATATGTTGGTTTGATTGAATGAAGTGATTTCCATCTCTATTTGTGTTCCTTGATGCGTTGAATTTGTATAATTAAATAAGTTATTTTGTACAAGTACTTTAATTTGTTATTTCTAGTGTGCAAGCATTTTAATCTAATTATATTGGGTTTGTTTGATTTAAATCTATCACATGACTTTCCATAATCAAGAGTTTTTTAAAGAAAATGCTAAAAATTATATAAGTTCTCACACCACTGTTAGATATTTATCTAATATGTGGGCCTACATAGATGATTAATTATGTATTGTAAGTTATCTAAAGAATTATCTCTTTTAAAGTGATCTTATATAGATTAAGTTATTAGGATTAATAACATCTCATTTGCTATGAATTTTATAATATGTAGATTTCAAAAGTCTTATTTCTAATTTTATGATGGGCCAAATTAGAAATAAGAAAAGTTTAAAAGTCATTACTCTATGAACTCAAAAGTCATTACTCTTCATGAAAAGGTATAAATTCAAAAGTCATTACTCTTCATGAAGGGGTATGAACTTATTATAAAAAGGGTATGGTCCCCAAGTCATATGCATAGTTTTCTTTTCTAAC
>JANHAO010004216.1:0-24617 GCA_026873985.1 Saraca asoca
CACAAATAACAATTAATCATGCAATATGCAACACATAATAACATTTATTATGCAATATGCAATTAATTCAAAATTAATTTAGCATTAATTGTTATTGCTTTAAACAATTTAAATTAATTGTTGAACTTTTGGCTCAAATTTAATCAAATTAAATTTAATTTGCATAAAATAATTTTTAGAAACACTTTCTAAAATTATTTGGGCTAAAATATTAATATATCAAATATATTAAAAATTAACCCCTTTTCAAAAACAAAAAGTCCAATTTTTTCGACCAGGGACACAAAGATCATTTTTGAAAAAGATCAAGGGCATGCTAGGTATTTTGAAAAAGACCAGGGGTATTTTCGAAAAAAAAAATGTTTGGGACACACTGGTCATTTTTTAAAAAGACCAGGGCTACGCTTGGGATTTTCACAAAAGTCCTGGGGCAAATTGGGTTTTGGGCTAGGACGCACTCGATCCAAGCCCGATATGGCCCAATCTCAGTCACCAGCCAGATTCTGGAACTTTTCCAGTTTCCGATGGAGTCTGGCATCAGATTCTGGAAAAATTTGGCTTTTCCAACGAGTTCACAACTCCAACCCAGAATTTTTAGTTTCCGGTGAGCAACCCCAAATCTTGATGAAGTTTTCCAGATTCCGACAACATTCTGCAGATTTTGGCGAGGATACCCAGTTTTTCGATGAAGTACAAAAACTCATTTTAACTTCGTTTTATGCCAAACTAAAGCTCCTAAACCATTCAGAAAACTTTCTAAAGCCAAAACTCAACAAAAATAACAACAAATTCAACTCAAAACCAAGATTTTCAGAAAATCAAAATCGGCCCGAAAAACCCATTTTCACTATGCATCACATACACACATAATTTGAGTATATTATCACATAATCAAGCTTAAAGGCAACTTAAACACCAAAGAACCAACAGAAGGCTTTGATACCACTGCTGGGTTTGCCTGGTGGCCGAAAATTCAAAAAAATTTCAAAATTGATCGGACCAAGCAAATCCATCCTAGATCATGTTGGTTTTGGACAATTAGAGCATCATATGCTTATAAGGAAGCTCCACTAACCTTTAGGGAAGCTTAAACGCAGCGAAAAAAGGCCAGAGAGCTTGCCACTAATTCGGTCCAAGTGTCCCAGTCCTGTCGGTGATCCACGTTGGTAAACGCTCGAATTTGGCCACTACAACCTTCCCAAGGTGCTAGCCAAGCTAAAGGAGCAGACTTCCAGTTTGAAACTGGAAGATTTCACCGAGATTGTAGAAGAGGGAAAATGTGTTTCAGGGTTCTGAGCTTGCCAGACAGACGCTCCTCACAGCTCTCACTTGCTGCAAACGTAGCGTTTTGGCCTTTTATAGGCCTGGTCCAAAATGACATCATTTTGGCCTGTTGAAGTGAAAAATCTAATTTTTCACTTTGGCCCCAACAAATTTCATAAACTGCATTTTAGCCCCATGCAATTTCCATAAATTGCAAATAGGTCCCTGTGTAATTGTCATAAATTACAATTTGGCCCCTATAATTTTCATAAATTACATTTTGGTCTCTGAATATAAATATATCCTACCTTTGGCCATAATTCATTTTTCGTTATACGTGTGACCTAGAAGACCCCCAAAATATTGGTAAAAGTCCATAATACCCTTCAAACTCTTTGAAGGCATATAAAATTAATCTAATTAATTTTATCCAATAACTAATTTCTCCAAATTAATTCTTCATGAACTTTAAACTATAAGCGGACTCTAGCAAGCCATTATAGTTACCCAAATTTTGGTAAGAGTCAATAATGTAACAAGCTTATCCGTGAATGATCTTAATGTATGATACAATCCCTTCATTACATATATCGGGATTAGTCAAAGATATGGATGACAGTCAACCTTTATAATTAATCATATTTTCTCAACATCGTGAATTATTTGACTCAAATAAACCTGAGCACTCAAATCCAATTTGAGTCTCGATTCAACCTTGTACAAGGGTTTCAAATGTCAAACTAATTCATTAAGTGGTCGTTGGATATCACTCAAAAGAGCAGTAATGAATCCTATCTTAATTAGGTAATGTCTAACTACATTTCTAGAAATACCCAACACAAGCCTTTATTGTTCCTTGTGGCTAGAGTCACGTTTGACTTAGTCAAAGCATAACCTTTCATGTAAAAGACATCTCATAATCTTAAGTCAAAGGATCAGTCATGCATCACCACTGGAGATTAACTATTGACGCAGCTCTATACAATATCTTCAAATGAATCAGACAAGATCACGATATTAGTTATGTTTCTCCAAACTGACTGAGTCATGTCCACGTGTGTATTTAGATGCAATTCACTTGCATCTCAGCCTGTGGAGTCAGTTGCTCATCAAATGAGAAATACCACATTGTCTAGTCTCAATAGATCTTGATAATGCTCAATTATTAGATCTCAACTAGTGTCATTTTGGTGCAGAAGTTAACCATTGATAATCATCCTCATAATCCCATAACCCTTTTATAAGATTGATTAAATGGACTTCTCACCATGGATTTCATCTTAATTATGCAATGAGTATGATATGTAATATAAGATGAATATACAACCTTTATTATATCCAAATCAATACAGAATGTTTAGTCATATATACAATAGAGCTCAAACAAATTGACTCTAGGGCACCTATTTTAAACTAACAAGATAGCAAATGTTGCATAGTTTAACTCATGAACTTGTTAACCCATGACAATTGGTATTAGAGCATGATTTCAACCCACTCTAGTTTTGCCTTGGATTTGTTGCTAAGATTAAAGACACTACAATCATGTCGAATGCTACACGTATCACTGGGCTTGAGAGTAAGTTGGGGCAAATGAAAAATATGTACAAAGGTGTTGAAGACATGCAACAAAATGATATCCCAGAACTTATCAATAAGGCTAGGGAATAAGAATTGGTTGCCAATCGGGTAGCTGCGGTGGAATCGTATTTAGGATTAGATAGAGAAACCTAGAGTGCTAATGTTGAAGGCAACTTAGGGGATATAGTGTGAGACTTAAGGGCCGAGCCAGCAGATGTGAAGGCCCAATTA
This sequence comes from Saraca asoca, assembly GCA_026873985.1. Taxonomy (NCBI): domain Eukaryota; kingdom Viridiplantae; phylum Streptophyta; class Magnoliopsida; order Fabales; family Fabaceae; genus Saraca; species Saraca asoca. The sequence continues at coordinate 3,076 of JANHAO010004216.1, forward strand.
AAGGTTTTCACATGAGTTGTTGGGAACCAAAGTCCCAACATGGAGGATAGGAATTTGGGAGTGTGAAGGTGTTTGAGCCTCACTCCTATAGTGGAATGTGAGATGCTAAAGAATTAGGGAATATTCTCTTTGATATAGAACAATACTTTTGGGTGGTAAGGCTAGATTTTGAAGAGGCCATGGTAACAACAGCAATCATGTGTCAATGCACCATAAACTCTTTGGAGGATCTGAAAAGAGATTTGAAGTCATAGTTCTTCCTAGAGAACATGAAGTATACGGTTAGGTGCCATCTTTGGGATTTGAAACAAATTGGTGTTATCCAAGAATATGTGAAAGTTTTTAGCATTGATGTTTGTGAAAGTTTTCAACATTGATGTTTGTAAAAGTTTTCAGCATTGATGTTAGAGATTTGAGACATGTCCAAGAAAGATAAGATGTTTTTCTTTCTTGAAGGCCTAAAACCCTGGGCAAGGACTGAATTCTAGAGACAATAAGTGTAAGAATTGCCTGCTGCCTTGGCTGTTGTAAAGCATTTGATCAATCACCATGTTGACAACCCTAGCAAGAAGCCCTACAAAAATAACGAGAGTTTGGCAAGGGCAATAGCAGGGAAGGGAATTTGAGGAAGGGAGAATCCAATAACAAGCTCAGTGTCATGTTGCAATAAGAGAGTCCTAGCATGCTTCTTGTGTAATGGTCTACATAAAGTAGCAGAATGCCTTAAAAAAGAAGCCCTCAATGCTATGTGTTATATGTGAAATCCTGATCATCTTTAATGGGCTGGAGAATGGCTTAAGCGTGGAAAGAATTCAGTTTATAGGATGCTTAGAGTGCTAAGTCTCCAGCTCACATTGCTAAGTGACCTCCTCTACTCGAGTTCACTTGAGTAAGAATGAGCTTGACCTCGCCACAACAGAAGAACAATAGCTTCCCCAAACTGAAGTTTCTGGCCAGTGAAGTGCGAACAGTAGCCCGAGAGTTTGCTAAGCAGAAGACAAGCACACGTATTGCCTAGCAGACATACAGGGCCCATTAGCAGAAGGCAATCTGTAGAAGCTAACTTACAGGATTTAGTATGTCCATCCTATCTTGTACATTAAATACTTGATGTAATAAATTTATTGTATGTAAAATTACATTTGTAACCTCATTTCCTCTATAAATACAAGGAAGGAGATGAACGTTATAGAAAGGATTAAGGCCAGTATACTAGTACTCTATAAAAATAATTCCAAATCAATATATTACCATGGATGTAGGATCTGGTTCTATCCAGATTTGGCCGAACCACATTAAAAGGCTCTGTGTGTTCTACTGCTCTTCCCCTTCTCCTCTCATTCTTCATTCATTTACTGCTTTAGAACCAGATTGTAGCTTAGGTCCCTAAAGAACCCTCCTAGTTGGCCAGATTTGGGTCTGATCAAAATCCACCATCGACATTTTGGCACACTTGTGGGGCCCATTTGTTCTTTGATTTGTCCTTTAAGTTACAGCGCCTATGAATGTTCATTGGCAGCAATAAGTTCGATGTTCAAGCAACGTCAATCAGGAAAACTCTCCAGCTTGTTAATCATAAGAGCAGACTCTAGGCCACAGTTCTGGCAATCATGAGGACCAAAGAATCCAACAATCTTCTAGTTAGCAATCCAAGGCACGAGGCTCATTGGTTGAAGAGATGTTTTAGAAAATGATCCAGTTAGAGGAACACCTTTGAGCTCTAAGTGATCAAGCTTATTATAAAGAAAGGTCGCCCCTCTCCGAGGAAATCAAGACTCAGACCTTTCCTCCCAAGCTCAAGGTCCTTGTGATCCTGTCGTACAATAGGGACTCTAATCTGTGTGATCATCTGGATGCATTCAATGTTTAGATGGGCTTGCAAACGGCTGACCCTTTGGTTAAATGTCGAGTGTTCCTGACCGTGTTGAGAGGTGTACCTCAGGTTTGGTTCAGAAGCCTCCCAGCTTGCTCAATTTGTAGTTAGGAAGATTGCCAACAGAAGTTCATTAGCTAGTACTGAGCGCAGAAGAGGCAGCTTGTGCCCCCTATCATCTCGCCATGATCTTTCAGTGCAAGCATGAGTCATTGAAGGACTACATTACCAGGTTCAGGCTAGAAGCCAATTCAGTGAAGAATCCATCTGAAGAAACCATGCTAGCAACAATCTCTACGGGACTCTGCAAAGATGGAAAGCTATACAAGAGCCTGTACAAGTTGTCAATGAAGGATCTTACTGAGTTTTATGAGTGAACTACTAAGCAGATCAAGTGGGAAGAAACCTTTGGCCTGAGAAAGTTCAATGGGAAGGATGAGAAAGGTGGCTCCTCCCATAGCATGAAGAGGAGCAATGTGGATAAGGCTGATCACTCTGCTAAACAGACTAGAAGAAGTCCAGAAGGCCCAAAAGTGAGTGACCTGATTACTCAAACTACAAAAAGCAATATAGCATCCTATCAGATTCCCAAGAAAGGATCTTCCTGATAGAAAGAGATAGAGAAGATTTTGGGAGACCCACTCCCATACGAATCCCCTACCGACAGAGGAACAAGCAAGAGTTCTGTACCTATCACAATAAGGTCAGGCATAAGACCTTGAATTGTTAAGAGCTCAAGGACACGATTAAGGATCTAATTAGAAGGGGCCACCTAAGGGAGTACGTGGTGCGGCCTATGGGGCAGCAATCCCAGCTCTTCCAGCGAGATGCTGACCAAGAGTCAGGGGGCTTGGTCCGAATTATACATTGACAATGTATCTTAAATTAAGAGTAAATGTAAATACTCTCTTTTGTTCCTATTGGAAGTAGTCTGTTGATGAGTTTGGTATTATTGTCTTCATCTCTCTATTCTCCTCTCTACTATCAAGTGTTTGTAATTTTCATAGCTAGAATGTGGTAAACTCTTTTAAATCTCTTGAGTAACTTTGTGCCAACTGTGGCCTTTGGTTTAGTTGAGGTCCCCTAGAACTCATTCTGGAGATGAATTGACGAAGTTGCCAGCTTCCTAAGCTGAGGCCCCCTAGAGCTCATTCCAAAGATGAATTGATGAACATTTGTCAGCGTAGCTACGTGCTCACTAAGGCACCGTGGCTCATCTCGAAACATTTGCCAATGTAGTTATATGCTCGCTGAGGCACCGAGGCTCATCTTAGAACATTTGCCAGTGTAGCTATGTGCTCGCTAACGTGCTAGAGCTTATCTTGGAACATTTACTAGCATAACTACATGCTCACTGAGCACCGAGGCTTATCCCAGAACATTTGCCAGCATAGTTGTGTGTTTGCTGAGGCATGGGGGCTCATCTCGAAACATTTGCCAATGTAATTGCGTGCTCGCCAAGGTGCTAAGGCTTATCCCAGAACATTTACCAGCATAGCTACATGCTCGCTAAGGTGCCGGGCTCATCTTGGAATAATTGCCAGTTGAGCTGTGGGTTTGCTGAGGTATGGAGATGTTAAAAACAAACTCACATTGCCAGTGTAGCTGCGTGCTTGCTGAGGTGTGGAGGCACTCTTAAACACTCAACGCTAGCATAGCTATGTGCTCGCTGAAGCATAAAGAATTGATGACTTGATTATTTGCCTAAGGTAACAATATCGCTGTAATTCACAGCTCTCATGTGACTTAATGTTCGCAGCTCTCATGCAACCTGATGTTCGCAGCTCTCATGTGACTTTCTGACTATGTATGATTCTCATGTGATTTGCTTGTATAGTATTCATCTACGAGATGTTTTGTTCTTGTTTATTGCTTTTAAGAAAATTTGGTCGATTGGCTATCTAAATGTTTCATCACAAGCCACAGCAGTTTGTATTATTATAGATATAGAAAGTTAAAGAACAGCACATAGAGGTCGCAAAGAAGATTTTATTTATTCAAAAGCCTCAACAAGGTAAAACTACATCAGATAGCTTAGAATACAAATCAGAAAAAGCCAAAATACAAGAGGAAGGCTATAGCTAATTTCTTTTAGAAGAAAGATTGCCGCATAAGAGGAAAACTCCCACCAATCAGAGGGATGCCCACCAAGAGGTGAAGCCCTTATCGACTAGAGCTTGCGAGCTTGCCTAAGTCCTCAAATTTTTTCTTCCAGAGCTTTCCTCAATAGCAAGCTCTTCCTGAACTTAACTTTTTCTAGCAGAGAGGGAAAGAGCATAGTTGTTCCTTATTTCTCTAGCCTCCAACTCCTGTTCTGATTCACAAAGGAAGCAACTCAGGAAGTGCCAGAAGCTTTACCGGAAGGGCAAAGACCTCACGACAAAGTTGAGAGGACATAATCTGAGATTTGTATGAGATCTCTCCCTGTTGCTGGAGAAGCCATATCTTCAAAGATCCTTATACGACAGGCCATACACATTACAGTAAGAAGACAGAACATTGGAAATAAGGGAGACTTGTCTAGGTGATTCATGATTTGCTCAGTGAAGGAACAAAGGACACTTCTTCTGCCTTAAATAGAGCCAAGCCCAATTTCATTGAAGAGTCCAGATGAATCTCCCCAATCACTTTCATTTATTACCTTGGAAAAGAACAAGGCTTACTTACCAACGATCACAAGGCACGTATTGTGGGAAGTATAGCCTAGAACAGATGAAACGACAAATTTAGTGAAGACTTTGACTAGCTAACTTTGGTGAAGTGAATGACCTTTGAAAAGTTTCAACTCCTAGCCCACAGAGTGAACTGAGAGTTAGGGGGCTTGTATTATATATGAAATCTAGATCATCTTTAATGGTCTATTCATGGCAAGAATTCAGCTTGTAGGATGCTCAGAGCATTAAGTCTCTAGCTTGCATCACAAAGTGACCTCCTTTGCTCGAGTTCGTCCCAGTAAGAATGAGCTCGACCTCACCACTCCAGAAGAACAGTGGCTTCCCCAGACTGAAGGTTCTGCCCAGTAAGGCACGAATAGTAGCCCGAGAGTTTGCTAAGCAGAAGACCAACACACATATTGCCCAGTAGACATGCAGGGCCCACTGGTAGAAGGCAATCTATAGAAAATGACTTGTAGGATTTAGTTTGTCCATCCTGTCTTGTATATTAAATACTTGATGTAATAGATTTATTGCATGTAAAATTACATTTATAACCTCCTCTCCTCTATAAATACGGGGAGAGAAATGAATGTTGTAGAAAGGACTAAGGCTAGTATACTAATACTCTATAAAAACACTTCCAAATCAATATATTACTGTGGACGTAGGGGTGATTCTATTCGAATTTGGCAGAACCATATTAAAAAGCTCTGTGTGTTCTACCGCTCTTCCCATTCTCCTCGTATTCTTCATTCATTTACTACTTTAGAACTAGATTACATCTTGGGTCCCCAAATAAGCCTCCTAGTTAGCCGGATTTAGATCTGACTGAAATCCACCATCAACACTATGTAAGCCACCAAGAAAGTTCACAAGGAGAACGGTGAGGACAATGATAATAAAAAGGAATACCTTCTAAGAATGGGAGTACTGTGGTTACTTTATGCACTTAAGAAGTAGGTTGAGGGTGAAAAAAAGACACCAAATAAAGGACTTATGTTTGTGACGAGACATATAGCTAGAGAGGCTGTGACAAGCATAATGGTAGATGCTGGTGCCACTCACAATTTCATCTCAAAGGGGGAAGCCAAAGGGTTAAGCTTGAAGTTGGAGAAGGATTCAAGCCATATAAAAGCTATGATTTATAAGGCCTTCACCACTATAAGAGTGGCAAAACAAGCACTAATGAAGCTTAGATCATGGCAAGGAAAAGTAGACTTCATGATCACCTGAACGGATGACTTTGATATGATGATAGGGATGGAATTCCTCTTGGTGCACCAAGCCGTACCTATTCTAACAGCTAACTATCTCTTAATCTTAGGTGAGAACCCAACCATTATATCAATTCAAATGAAGCAACCTGAATAGACTAGGCTCTTATCCACTTTACAGTTTAATAAGGATGTAAAGAGATAAGAACCTTCATTCATAGTAGTTATAGCAGGCAAAGAGAGCATGAGAGAGGAAGTTGTGTCTTGAGAAGTTTAAAATGTGCTAAAGACATTTGAGGACATAATGCCAAACCAACTACCTTTGAGACTCCCACTGCAAAAAGTTATTAATCACCAGATTGAATTGTTACCTGGTGTAAAACCCCTTGTGAAAGGACTTTACCATATGGCACCACCAGAATTGGTAGAGCTTTGGAAATAATTAAATAAACTTTTGGATGCAAGGTTCATTCAACCATCAAAAGCACTATTTGGGGCTTCAGTGTTATTTTAGAAGAAATAAGATGGTAATTTTCAACTATATGTGGACTATCGGGCCTTAAATAAGGTCATAGTGTGGAACAAGTACCCTGTCCCTCTTGTTCAAGTCCTTTTTGATCAGTTGAGCACTACCCACTACTTCATAAAGTTAGACTTGAGGTTCGGGTACTATCAAGTTAGGGTGGTAGATGAAGACGTGGTGATGACAACATATGTCACTCATTATAGAGCCTTTGAGTTTATGGTTATGCTATTTAGGTTAACAAATGCTCTTGCTACATTTAGCACCCTCATTAACCAAGTTTTTCATGACTATCTGGATAAATTTGTTATTGTTTACTTGGATGATATTGTTGTTTTCAACTCCACAATGGAAGACCACCTAACGCACTTAAAACTAATGTTTAAGAGATTATGGCAACATCAGTTATATGTGAAATGAAAGAAGTGTTCATTTGCTCAAGAGTACATCAAGTTCCTTAGACACATTGTTGAACATAGTGGCATCCACATAGATATGGAGAAGGTGAGGGCTATTCAAGAATAAGAGGCTCCAACAAGGGTAACTGAGTGAAGATCTTTCTTAGGACTACCAATTACTATTGTAGATTTATGGAAGGATATTCTAGGAGGACAATCCCACTAATAGACCTTTTGAAGAAAGAGGTGGTTTAGCAGTGGACAAGGGCACACCAGACCGCATTTAAGAATTTGAAATAGGTTATGACTAGAGATCCCATGCTTGCTTTACCAGCCAAGCCTTTTAAAGTTCAGTTTGATGCTTTAGATTTTGCATTGGATAGAGTCTTACTTCAAGACCGACATCCTGTTGCTTATGAAAGCCATAAGTTATTAGAAGCTAAGTAAAGATATACGACATAGGACAAGGAAATGCTAGTAGTAGTTCATTACCTACAGGTGTGAAGACATTACTTATTTAGGTTGAAGTTTGTGGTTAAGACTTATAACATTACAATTAATCACTTATTCACCTAACCTAAGTTAACCCCAAAGTAAGGCTGCCCGCAAGAGCTTTTGGCATAATTTGACATCAAGTTCGAGTACAAGGTTGGATAGTCCAACCAGGTTGCAGATGCCCTTAGTCCCAAGGCTAAGCTTGCAGCAATGACCTTGAATGAATGCAAGACTCATAGTCATGTCACTAAAACTATGCGAGAGCTCATAAGAGAGAATCTTACCAAAGATTCGATGGCTCAAACCATCATGAATCTCACCAAAGAGGGCAAAACTCATTAGTTTTAGGTTGAGAATGATCTCTTATGGACAAAGAGGAAAAGACTCTTTGTCCCTATATCTGACAACTTGAGGAAGGTGCTTCTAAAAAAGTGTCATGATACGTAATGGACAGGCCATTCGTGATAGCAAAGAACTTATGCCTTATTAAAGCAAGGTCACTATTGATCGCAAATGCATGATGATGCAGTCGATTACACCAAAACATATCTCATTTGTCAGTAAGATAAGGTTATGAGAGATAAGGTCATGGGACTTTTAGAGTCATTGCAAGTACCTAGTAGACCATAGGAGTATATCTCACTAGACTTTATTTCTACCCTTTCTAAAGTGGGAGATTTATCTACTGTTTTGATGGTGGTAGATCACTTTTTGAAGTATGGAACTTTCATTATGATTTTCAAGGACTACACAGTGGAAGAGACAACCTAGTTATTTTTCAAGTCCGTGGTTATCACCATGTCCCTAGTGGTGGCAGGCGAAGCAAATGGGCAAACTCCGCAGATAAATATTGAGATTAAAATGTAAAAATTTAAGGTGTGAGATGCAAATTAAAAATATACACGCATTTGGACAAGTAAAAGGAGTTTCTACTAATAATTTTTAATGGTGTGATTGGAATACCAAAATAAGGTCTACATAATTTAGGGTTCGGGTTCAATGGTTAATTACATATAGGGAATGTGTTAGCACCCTACAATGTCTATATATAAGACAGTTACCTGGTTTTTCTAATGCTATTTTTTATTAGAAATTTATTAGTTTATAGGAAAAATATTTACATATGTATTTATTTGTATTATTTTTTTATATATCCCCATATTATTTTACATAATCTTAAAAGTCATAGATGACTTGTGCAAGTATGAGTGATTGAAGAAATCATTAATTTTTAGGACATGTTAATACATTTACAACAATGATAATTAAGCGGTAAAGAAAAACTTATTCTTATAAAATTTCAAGTTTTGAAATCGAGGGAAATTGTAAGGTAACAAGAATTCATTTCTTCTTTGAAGAGAATATCACTTAATTAATGCCAAAATAATACTAACATTTTCTAATTTTATTTAACTTAAAAAATTAATGAAAAGCTGATTAAAATGAATTAAGAGTATAATATATTTAGGGTCAAATTCTTCCAACTTTATGGTCAAATTCTAACAAAATAAATGCTTCAAGAATATTGAAAGCTACCATTATTATACTTACAATTAGAAACCTCGTTTTCAGTCTGTTATAGATATGATTTAGATTTTTGTACGCAATATAAATTTAAAATAATATATAAAATGAAGTTTACCTATAATATGTTATTAAGATTACGAGCAGTATTTAATTTGATGATAATACAAAATTTGAGTTAATAATAACAATTTATCAATATATTGTATATATTTTATTAACTTGATGGGTCATATTTAATTTATTAATTAATATGTCAAATTTGTGTAACTTTATGGTTAAGGTCGCACAAAGGAAAGTGTCTCAAAAATATCAGGAGTCTTATTTATTACACTTGCAACTAGACTTCCCAATTTTTATCTATCATCAGCAAAAGTTTATTATATTTTAGGTCAAAAGAGCACTCATAGATATGCAATAAAAGCACATATTTTAAAATATAGAGCATATACATAAAAACTAAAATATATAATATTTTACCCATAATAATATTGGGGATTTCTTTTTGAAGTTTTATCAGCTCTTCCAATTTAACTTATAAAATATCCCTCACTTTAAGAGTACTAAAAAGGATGGAACTTTTTGATCTATTTTTAATTTATTCCATCGTAGAATATTACATGTGAAAACATAAATGATAATTTATGATACAGTAAAATAATCTATTTGTAATAATAAAATGAATCATAAGATGAATATATAAATTAAACATATAAATATCTAAACATGATTTATCAACGATCTAACAATAAAGAGTAACAAGTATATATATATATATAATATCACATATAAGAAATAAAAATAAAAAGAACCAATTATTAAAAAATTGAGAAAAAATAAAATAAAAATGCATCAAATAAGACTTTTTAAACCAGAAAAGAAAAAAAAGTGGCCAAAATAAAAAGGAATTTAGCAAACAAAGACCCAAATACAATAAAATAAAAGAAAAAAAGAAAAAAGTAAAAGTACAAAAAGCAAAAACAAAAGATGGCAAAGGGAATAGTGATAGAGGCTTGTCCCTGTCACTAGACTAATACCAACCTATAGTAAAAAAAAGGAGAAGAATAAAAAAGAAAAAAAATTAAAAAGATTAAAGAAAGAAGATGACAAAATGGAGTAGTGATCAACAATTGCTTCTATCACTAACCATATATGAAAAAAAGAAAGGAATAACATTAAACATAGTGATAGGAATAGTCTGTCACTAGTTTCAAGAATTGACAAAAAATAAAATAAAGTAAAAAAAAATAACAAATAGAAAAAGGTTAACATTGGGCTCTTTGGCTAACAGAAGCTAATGCCTCTAAGATTTATCATCTTCTTCTTTCTCTTTAATTTTCTTTTCACAACTTAACAAACTGCTTATTCACATTTTTTTTTCACAACTCATCAACCAAAAAGTTAGGAATCATCAAGCTTACATACAAGATAAAGAAAAGTGTATTTTCAGATTTCAAAGGTTAGTATTTGATGCTTTTTACTCTAAAATTGAAACTAAAGGTTTGATTTTCTTTAACCTTCTCTTCTTTCTCTTCTCAAATCCATTTCTTCCTATAATCATTTTAGTTGTCCTCTCGTCATCTTTTATGACAGATTTTTCTTAAATAACATGCTCATTTTTTATTTTGACTATTTATACTCTTGTTAAAATGTAATCATGTGAACAAAAAACTAAAAGAAAAAAAGAAAAAAATACTATGCATATGTATGAAAATGAGAAAAGATGAGAGCGATATATTAGTAGATTTGAGTATGAGATTTGAAATCTAGGTTCCTTATTGTTAATCTCCTTTTTTTTTCTACTTTAGGAGAATAAAAATGAGTTTTTTTTTCTTTTTTTTGTCCTTCTTGTTTTCTGAGAGTCTCCTATTTATTCAAAAAAGTTTGCATTTTTCTCATTTGATTTTTACTTGATTTCTCTTAGTTGTAACTTAGTTCCTTTGGTTTATAAATTGTTAATTAATCACCAATGGGTTTTAGGTTGCTTTTTCATTTTGGAAAAGGTTAAGCTGCATAAGGAAACTCATTTCAGAAGTTTTCTTAGTTTAAGAATGAAGCAGAAGGTAATGGAGGCTTATAAAAATACAAACTCAGTAACCTAAAATGGGATTTTTTTTTTGCCATATGTATTTTCCTTATATAGTTGAATAGTTTTTTCGTTGGTATATTTACAGTCAATTTAAAAAAAAAAAAGAAAGAAAGAATGCTACTTCATAAGAGATATTTTTTTTAATATAATTTTTACTCTTAATAAAATAAAATTAATAAAAATGAATTAATTTTTCTTGAATGTTTGGTGCCAATTACTAATAAAATATGTTAAATCCGAACAAAATTGGGTGTTTATAGATGCCTCCTTTACTCATCCTTCTAGTATTAAAAGGTGGGTAAAGGTGTAGACGTCGATTTTCTGGAAAAAACATGAAATCTCTATAGGACAAAAAAGTGATAAGCTTGAATAAAAGACTATAGGACAAAAAAGTGATAAGCTTCCCATTTATTTGAATTGCTCATAGTTGGCTGAATTCATTTAGAAAGTAAAATGCCTACATTTCACAAGCTCAACCTACCAATGTTGGGTTTGAGTTAACAATTGAAAAGTAAAACACCTATTTTTCATAAGCTTGACTTGCCAATGCTAGGTTTGATTTAACCATAAAAAATAAAACCCTATTTGTCATAGGGTTAACCCGCCAATACTAGGTTCAATTTAACCACAAAAAGTAAAAGACCTGCTTTTTATAGATTCAACCTACTAATGATGGGTTCCATTTAACAATAATAAGTAAAATACTAGCTTTTCACAAGCTTGACCCACCAATGATGGGTCTGATTTAATCACAAAGAGTAAAATACCTAATTTTCATAAGCTCAACCCACTAATGGTGAGTTTGATTTAACATTAAAAAGTAAAATATCTATTTTTTATAGGCTTGACCCACCAATGTTGGGTTTGATTTAATAATAAAAAGTAAAATATCTACTTTTGACATGCTCAACTACCAATGTTGGGTTTGCTTTAACAATAAAAAGTAAAATTCCTGCTTTATGCAAGCTTGATCTGCTAATGCTAGGTTCGATTTAATAATAAAAAGTAAATTAACTGATTTTCATAGGCTTGACCTGCTAATGTTGGGTTTGATTTAACAATTTGGAAGGTTAATGCATTTGGAAAAACATAACTTATAAGTGAACATGATGGAAAATGTGATGCATGTCTCAAAATAGACCAATTTTTATTTTTTTTAATATTTTTTATTTTTATCTCATATAAGAACCTCTTCAACAATGTCCTGAATAAATAATGTCAATCTTTATTACTGGCTGATAGAGTTCTAGTATTTCAACTTTTCTACCTTTGATTATCACGAATTTTCTTTAAATCAAGGTAAGTCTCTTGCCACCTTATTGTGATATCTTCGAATGATCAAATTATCTGTTGTTATCTTTTCATTTCACAAGAGTTATTTTTGCCTACACTTGGATGCATGTAAATAACATTTTTCTAAAGAAACACTTTTCATAAAAATGCATGGTTAATTTCTAATCAAATAATGGTTGAAGGAGTTAATCATGATCATCATGTTAAAAGAATAACAAGAATAAAGTTGTCACAAATATCCAAGAGAATGGAACATCATTTGGATAATGAAAAAGATATGCAATGGGATTCCTAGAAACTGATCGAACAGAAAACTTCTGGTTATTCTAGTGGCAAGCCTAAGAAAAACTAGTGATAATTATTCCTATGCATTTAAAAACCTTTTGATTAGTGTAATAAATTTTGAAATGCCCTGATCGGGTAAGTAATTATAGGATGGAATTCAAGGTTTAAAAACAATGAAATAGAAGCAATGAAGCAAAACAAAAATAAATAAATAAATAAAAAGATAAATTATGGAAATTGGACATGCATTTTTATTTAAAGGGGACAGTAAGCCTATTTTATAGATAGCATCTTAAGGCCTAAGGCAGAGCCTTAGGTAGTGGTAATATAAAACTACTTTGAATAAAACTCTATGATAATAGGAAACTCGGAGATATCCCAATTGCTAAGTGTAAAGTTTAGGGAGTAAGGGTACACCAAACTATCACTTTTAGTGGTGGAGAGTCCATCCTTGATTGCTAAAATCTGGTTAGGAAAGGTGATTCCTATGTTCTAAAAGCTTTTTCTAATGTCATATACGCAAACCCCTTCATCTTTTTGTTCTCGATTTTCCAAGCGTGCCATCCTTTTTCCCTCTTTTCACTGGCAACCCTTATCTTATCTATTCTTGTGGGCTTGTATCCCAATCCAAACTTTTTAGCATTTTTGGGAAGTTTTAGAGGTTCCTTTTCACCTTGCTCTTATTTTCCCAATCCATCCCTTAGTTTAAACCCATCTTCCAATATGAATGTGGCCATTATCATAGGTGCCATGGGCAGATGTGGCTTTAGGATTTTAGCTCCTTCTCAAATGTAAAAAGTATCAGCAATCTCAAAAGTTTGGATTGCACTTTCAAGAGCCTCTTCTACGGCCTCAATATACTGAGTAGATGTTGATTTCATGACAAGCAAATCTTCTTCTCCTAATACAACCACTAATTTATTTTCTCTTATAAATTTCACCTTTTAGTGTAGAGTGGAAGGAACTGCCCCTATTGAATAAATCCATCGTTGCCCAAGTAGATAACTATAGGCTAGTGTGATGTCCATCCATTACTTGGAATAATATATTAAAAACATTTAGGCTAATTTGAATTAGGAGTTTGATGTCACTAATAATCTCTCTTCTTATACCATCAAAAGCTCTCACTATCATAGTGCTAGGTTTCATGTAGGATCCATCAATTAGGAGATTGGACAAAGTCGATTATGGCAACATATTTAGCGAAGAGCCACTGTCTACAAGAACCCTTATTATGATGTAGTCTTTGCATTTTACAAAGATATGAAGTAACTTGTTGTGCCATATTCCTTTAGATGTTATCTTTTCATCAATGAATATAAGATAATTATCAGCAATGATATTGCCAATAATACCACCAAGCATTTTAGGGGAGATATCATGGCAGATAATTACTTGATTCAATACCTTCATTAATACTCACCTATACTATTCAAAGCTAAAAAACAATGACAATAATGAAATTCAAGCAATTATGTGATTCAATTGTTCACTCACTTTGTAGTCACTTTGCTTAATAAGTTTCAAGAATTCACAAGCTTCTTCTTTCATCACATTTTTCTTGCATGTCTTGGGCATCATATTGGATAGGCCTCCTTTCTTGGTCATTATGACCTCTTTTTGGCTAGCATTTTGATATAGGTTTTGGTTTATAAGCCATTACACTAGTGGGGGAGCTCTTATGGTTAGTATTTGAGGGAAATAGGGTGAATAGCATAAGGTTGGGCATATGAAAATTGTGAGGTGGAAACAACATATGGGTATTGCATAAATTGTGGTTGAAATGGTTAAATGGAAGGGGCTTGGTTAGGTTTTGCTTATTGAGTTTTTTTTTCCTTTCACAGTTGGTGACATGCACCTCACATTCCTTTTTCTTATTGACACTAGGCTTCTTTGCACCCATCGTATCAATAGAATTATCAATAATTCTACCCACTTTGACCCTATGCTTAATTTTTTCTCCAATGGTAATGATGTCAAATAAATTTAATGACGTATTACCAATCATTTGGTCATAGAAAGGTGGGTGAAGAGTGCTAATGAATGTGGATAGTGTCTCTTTTTCAAAAAGAGGTGGATGTACTCGAGTAGGTAAATCTCTCCATTATTATGCATATTCCTTAAATGTTTCAATGGTCTTCTTCTCTATGTACTGGAGTTGTATGCTGTTAGGAGCCATATCAATATTGTAATGATATTGGCTTGAGAAAGAATCAGTAAGGTCTTTCCAATATATAATCTTATTACGATCAAGTTTTGTGTACCATCTAGAAGTAGCACCAGTCAAACTATCTTGGAAAAAATGAATAAGAAGTTTATCATCATTAGCACAAGATGCTATTTTTCAACAATATGAAGTTAGGTGATTCATTGGATAAGCAAACCTATTAAACTTTTCAAACTTAGATACTTTGAATTTAGAAGGAATAGCCACATCAGGTACTAGGCATAGCTTTACTACATCCATAAGTCCATATCTATTAGTCCCTTCTATCACTCGTAGTCATTCTTCCAAAACTTCTAAGTTCCTTTTATCCTTGAGGCCATCATTTGAATCTTGTATAACTTTTGGATCATGGTTTTTAAATGAGTTGTAAGGCCCTTTTATCATTGTGAAATAGAAGGGTGTATTAGGATATTGATATTAGAACCATGGGGTGGACACATAAATGTTTGAGGACCGAATGGTGTAAGATTGCCCCCAAGTTGATTTGGCCTGATGGTGTAGTTTGGTTTGTGTCATAAGGAGTAAAACTAGAAGGAAATTTAGGGTCTTCAAGTGGAGGCATTCCCTGATCTTGATTTTGATTATTTGATGAGGGCTTTTATTGTCATTGGCTTTCTTAGTCAAAAACCCTTTAATCCTTGCAAGTTATTCCTTTAATTCATTGATGTCTTTTCTCATTTCTTCTCAAACCTTCTCTTGTTCATCATAACCCTTGCTTGAAAATGGGTCTTGTATGAGTTTCATGGTAGTAAGGTTCATTTTTTTAGGTGAACTATGGTACAACACCTTTTATTAAGAATAAGTTAAGCTTAAATGAGTGTATATAAAAAATAAAAATAAAAATAAGTCATAAAAATGGGCAAATAAGAAATGTATGGATGTTATGATGTGAATCAATCTTTCAAAGATAACACTAAAGGGATATTCATTCCATACTAGTTCTTAAAAGAAACATGGATAGTCTATTTATTACAAAAAGCATATTACTATTGCAAACAAAAACAACTTTCAAATTAGTAAAATTTACCTAAGTATTCCAAGTCCTTGGAAACATCAGCTAGGAATCTTTGTGTCTCACTTGGTGGAAAGCTTGTTTCAATCTCATGTGCTTCTGTTGCTCTTTTCAGAGCCTTTTCAATGATCATTTGAGCATTTTAATTAGCTAGTTCGATTATTGTTGAATATCATTGTATTTTCCTTCAAATTGCACTTCTTTGATACCAATAGCTCTCATCTTGCAACAAAGAGTTTTGATGGTTTAATATTGAATTTTATCCCAATAAACAACCAATTGTTGGTTTAGGTGTTGCAAGTCCAATTAAAGTAATAAATTCTCATTGTCCTTTCTTGGAGCAACCTTTTTGAGACCTTGATACTTTTCTTTGAACCTCTTAGTTTCATGATATGCCCTTTAGGGTTCTTTATGACATTTGGAAGCTTATTCCTTTTTGTGTTCTTGCAATTCTTGCACCATTTTCTAAGCTTGAGCAACCTTATCAACCTACACATCCTTCTCAAATGATAACTTCTTGCTTTTAGCGACTAATATAGTTTGATTCTTGCACAACTAGTGATACATCACCTTATATCTTAACTCATCTTCGACTTGGCAATCAATCAGTTCATCAAACATGTGCATTGGTGGTTCGAGACCATGTAACTTAGGAGTGATAATGTCTTTTCCTCTACTAGATTGCTATAACATGTAGCCAGGGCTGGTTACATTATTACATGAGATAGCTTCCACACGTTGCAAGGACTTCCATACCTCAATTACCTCTTTAACTTTTGAAGTTACATCTTTATCTTTATAAGAAAATTCTATGTCTGATAATTCATGGGTTATTGGAATGAATTGCCTAGACCTTAACTGTCTTCTGACCATAATAGCGTATAGCTGGTTACACCCTAAAGGCCAATGAGTGAGACCCATGATTTCTCCCTACATCTATACAAGATTGGAACATGACACATCCATGGAGCTCTCCATATGACTTCTCCCATCTCTTTAAAGTAATTGATCCATTGAATTCTCGTGGGTGTTTTACATAGCCATTTTGTAACAATGAATTCTTGCAAGGGATTCTTGTTTAAATAAATATATGACTTAAATTCAATCTTGAGATACTGAAAACAACTTAAGTTAGGAAGGTGCCTAATCATCCATACCGTTAACAATAGTGCACATCCTTAAAACCTACTTTTTACTTCCATCTTATAATGGTTAAGGGACTTAATTATTTCTACCAAAATTGTTGGGACAAGATTGACATTATGCTGAATTTTCTCGAATAGCTTAATCACATGACCATCAATGTACCCTTGTACTTTGGGAGACAAAATCAATCTATAGATGATTAAAGCTAGTATAGCTTGGCCTTTTTCATAGTTAACATGCTCCTGGATGAATTTGATCAAGTAATCAGATAGTAGGCAACAATTATTACTTTTCTTTTTCATGTATTTTCCCAATTCGTACGCTTTGACTCCTATCAACTTTGACAATTGTCTCTTAGCTCCTTTTCTATCTCGAAAATACATTTTTTCTTTCACTATATTTCTTATTTCAAGCAACTCATTATGTTCTTCAATGGTTAGGGTCATGTCATGTCGATTGAATATGAAGCAATGACAGGATGGATCTCAGAAATGTAACATGGGCTTCAACATATGTGTATCAACTGGGACAAATAAGAGATTTGCTAGATTTCCATACTTAGCTTGGAATTTGTCTTTCTTCTTCTTATGAAGCCAAATTTACATCAATAATTTCAAGTCATTCTGTTCAAAGTCAACCTTCCCAATTTTAGGCAAAAGGATAATTTTTCCTTGTTTAATATAATCCCCTTCTCTTATTGGGTAGTCTTTGAATCTTGCATTACCTTTGATTGATTATCAAGCCTTGCCATATATCCAACCAAAGTCTCACCCTTTTTGCATGTTTCCAATGTGAAATAGCTAGTATGATGACCTTTTAGCAATGTCTATGCATAATTGAATCATGAATACAAGATGCAAAAAGAATACAACGAAAAAAAATATTATTGGATTGCTATGAATATAGGAGCATAAGCAAAAATTCAAACATAATAGGCTATGAAAGGTTTTTTTCTAAAAGAAAAATAAAAATGGTCATTTACAAATTCTAAACACAATTGTATTCTTGATCCTTCTTCGATTGTATTTCATTTACATTTGAGAATTCAAATGAAGGAAAATTACATTAATCATATAAGGCCATTGTATGAATATTAGAAATAAGAAGATCAAGGATGGAGCATTCTCTTATGTGTCTAAGAAGGTAATAAGTGTGCCAAGGGTACCTCAATTAGTGTTGATTTTGACCTATAGTATCTCAATTAATGTTGATTTTGACCTCTAGTATCTAGTGGCTGAAGCTTCTCAAATTCTTCTTATTATCACCATTGCAAGGCTGGTAAGAACCCTAATCCTCACCCATGATAGGCTTATAATGGAAAGGGTTTAATTGGAATGGAAGTGTTTCATTAGCCTACACGGAGATCGATAATCTTACAAAGGCATTGTTACTTTGCACCCTAAATAATCCTGTAAGGCTTTTAAGAGCTCAAATCAGGAGCTTATGTGTGTGAGTAATCATACACAATGTATGAGAGAGTATTTACATACCAAACCATAACTATGACAAATCATACCAAATAAATCAATTAGAAACATGTAAAAAATATATAAAGAAAAAAAATTAATAAGTGGGTGCATAATAATGAATTCAAAGGAAAACTATAAAAGATAGTGTTGACGTCAGATTTTGGTAATGATCCAAACTCTAGCCAACGAGGGGGATTCTTACGGGATCTCTGGCCTTCAACTGGTTCGGATAAAATAAAGCAGCAAAATAGACAGAAATAAAGGGAAGAGCAGAGAAGAAGGAGGCACTAGTTCAACGTGGTTCGGCCAAATCCAAACAGCGCTGGAACCTACATCCACGGTAGTGTATTATTGAGATAATATTCTTATAGTGTTTGATCTCTGTTTTGGCAGAGTCTCCGTATGTCATCTTAATCCCCCTCACAGGGGGGCTCCCTCCTCATATTTATAGAGAGAAAGAGGTTACAATGGTAATTACATATGCAGTAAATTTATTACATTAGCATTTATTGTACAAGATAGAATTTATAGGCCAAATCTTCTACTTTCGGCTGCTGCCAGCCGTCTTTTGCAAGCAAGACCCCATTTGTCCGTTGGGGCAAGACATGACTTAGTCTGGCGAGCTTCACATCACTACCCGCACTTCGATGACTGGATCGCACAGTCCGGGGTCGCGCACGTTTTCAAGATAGAGATGTCGAACTCGCTCCCTCAAGTTAGAGTTCGAAGGGTCACACTTGTGACGCAGATAGCGATCCGGCCAGTTCTTCTAATCGATCCTTTTGTCGCTCTTGGGCTTCTCACGTGTCCACTTGAGATGAGCCGATTTTCATGTATAATAGATAGTAAACAAAACATAATGGCTAAATCTTGATTACTTCCTAGTGGAGTCACCAAGCTATCGTTACATCCCTAGCAGCATCACACGACGTGGATAGGTGAACCTTGCAAATAAATATTGAGATTAAAATGTAAGATTAAAGATGTGAGTTGCAAATTAAAAATGTATGTGAATTTAGATAAGTAAAAGGAGTCACCACAAATTATTTTTGGTGGTGTAATTGAAACACCAAAATAAGGACTATGTAATTCAAAGTTTGGGTTTAAGGGTTAACCATGTGTAGAGAAGGTATTAACACCCTACAATGTCTGTTTGTAAAAAGGTTACTTATTTTTCCTAATGCTATCTTTTATCAGAAATTTATTGGTTCATAAGAAAAATATTTACATATATATATATTTATTTGTATTATTTTTTTTATATATCTATATTTTATTTGTATTTTTTTTTATATATCTATATCTTGTTTTACATAATATCAAAAGTGATATATGACTTGTGCAAGTATGAGTGATTGAAGAATTTAGTGATTTTTAGGACATGCTAATACATTTACAATAACAATAATTAAGAGGTAAAGAAAAACTTATTCTCATAAAATTTCAAGTTTTGAAAACAAGGAAAATTGTAGTGTAAGAAAAATTCATTTCTCCTTTAAAGAGGATACCGCTTAATTAATGCTAAAATAATACTAATACTTTCCAATTTTATTTAACTTAAAAAAGATAAAAGTACAAAAAATGGAAACAGAAGAAGGTAAAGGGAGTAATGACAGAGGCTTATCTCTGTCACTATCCTAATACCAACCTATATTTTAGAAAAGAAGAAGAAGAAAAAAGAAAAAAATTAAAAAGAGTAAAGAAAGAAGATGATAAAATGGAATAATAATCAAGAATTGCTTCTATCACTAATTATATAAGAAAAAAAGAACGGAATAGTGTCAAACATAGTGATAGGAATAGTCTATCACTAGTCTCAAGAATTGACAATACAATAAAATAAAATAAAATAAAATAACAAAAAGAAAAGGTTAACATTGGGCTCTTTGGCCAACAATAGCCAATGCCCCTAAGATTTGCCATCTTTTTCTTTCCCTTTTATTTTCTTTTCACAACTTAACAAACTACTTCTTCATATTTTTTTTCCCACAACTCATTAACCAAAAAGTTAGGAATCATCAAGCTTACATACAAGATAAAGAAAAATGTATTTCCATATTCCAAAAGTTTAGTATTCAATACCTTTTACTATGATATTGAAACTAAGGGTTTGATTTTTTTTAACTTTCTCTTCTTAGATTTATTTTTTCCTACCATCAGTTTGTTTTCCCTCTCATCATCATTTTTGATAGATCTTTCTTGAATAACATACTCATTTTTTGTTGATGGTGAAATTTGGTTCATATAGGAGACCCAAACTTCAGCCAATGAGGAGGAGTTCAAAGAACCGATACTGCTCCTGAAGTGCAGAAGAAGGCTAGCCGAGAAGGAGAAAGGATGAAGAGGCAGCGAGTTTAACATGGTTTAGCTAAATTCGAGCGGTATCAGACCCTACGTTCACGGCAGAGATGTTATTGAGAAATTGCTTTAGCAGAATTTCTGCTTATAGAAGGTTCGACCTCCCCTTCTTCTAACAAGGCAATCCTATTTATAGAGGAAGAAGGTGTTACATGCATTAAATACAAGCTACAGTTGTGTTACATCAAGATATAAATGAGAAAAGACAGTAAAAGATTGCAGACTGGCTGTTGCAGAATGTAGGATGCGGGATAGTCTCCCTAGATTGGCGGTAGGCCTGAGTCTATCAGCATCCGTTACTTGGTGCTGCTTCACCAAGCAAGGTGTTGGGCATCCCGAGCGGGGACTCTTAGCTCAGGGGAGGAGGTCGTGGAGACTGCTATAGCAAGCCTAGTGCAGCTACTTGACAGACGAGTCTGATGGCTTCCTCATCGGCTCGCTAGGTAGCTACCTTGCTAGGCAAGGGTCATTGTTTGGAGGATGGAGCTGGGACAACCTCCTAGTGTCGCTTCTTGCTGGGTGAAACGAAACTTCACAGAGTATATTCGATGTCCTAAGGCCGCGAGTCCTCGAATCCATTTTTATATATAACATTTTTAATTTCAGCTATTTATAATCTTGCTAAAATGTAATCATGTGAACAAAAAGCTAAAAATAAAAATAACAACATAAAAAAAATACTATGTGTATGTATGAAAATGAGAAAGATGAAAGAGATATACCAGTAGATTTGAGTATGAGATGAAAGAATAGAATATTATAAGTTGTAGTTTTCCTATAGTTTAACAACGCAAAAAACTACACTAAACTATAAGTGAATCTTGAATATCATAATTCTCACAATTACATTTAATTTCTATAATGAGGGTTAAAGACCCTTACCTGGATCCATGATGTCAGGTCCCACACAGGAAGTATAAAAACGTGGTAGACAATTTATATAGCGGAAATAACTTTGGATCTTGCCCCTGTCTCGTTG
>JANHAO010004217.1:0-24547 GCA_026873985.1 Saraca asoca
AACCAGAAACCTTCTCACAATTCAGCATGCATTAGTGCGAGAGATTTGGAAATATCTCCCACACTTGTCATCAAAGAGTTTAGCTAGATGGTGTGCTCCTCAAGGATTGAATCATGATCTTTGATGGTGGACTCCAAGACAGCCACCCGAGCATCCATAGCCTCCATCTTTGAAGACATCCTGGTGTGCTTAAAATCTCCCCGGATGTGTTTTCTCTCAACGAGACCACCAATTTGTTAGGAACCAGAGATCGTATGTCTAAATCTTTTAACAAAGAATGGAAGTACTAAAGATTAACAGAAGAAAAATATGAAAATACAAGAGCTAATCCTCTCCCAAACCCAAAGAATATCTCTTGGCCCTTTGGCTCACACCAAACACAAACTAAACAACCAGATAATCCCTCTTCTCTCCTTCTGTCCATTATATAATTCTCCCTTTTCTCTCTCTATAACTAATTCTGTTGAGCTACCTTATCCTACCTCATCTAGATAACTAATTTTGTTATAATTCTGTTGTATTGTGCTTATCTAATTCTATTATTCTGTTATGATTCTGTTGTGCTTATCCTATCTTTTGTTATGATACATTCTGTTGTGCCTTCTAGAATAAACCTTAAGTATTTTGGACTTATTTATGCCCTGGCCCATTATTAGACCTTGGGTCATATTCCCATCAATCAAAAGGTATAAATTCATTCTAAATTGAGCAATTATTTTGATTTTTTTTTTTTTTTGAAGATCTGATTTTTTCTTCTCTTTTTACTGAGTACCAATTTCTTTTTGATGTGCCAAAATGGGGAGAAAGATGAGATTTTCAAAAACAAATATCTCTTGGAGAAAGATGAGATTTTCAAAAATAAATGAACTGAGAAAACTAAAATTTTCAAAGAAAAATAATTTTTTTTATGAAGATAAGATGAGCAATAAAGAGGAATATAATTTTTTTTTCTCATCTAAAATTGATTTTTTTTAGAAACTTTGAATCTCATGTAAATTGTTTGTCATCATAAAAAAGGGGGAGATTGTTAACCTACGAAATTCTAGCTGCACATTTTCTTCAATTTTGATGATTGAAAAACAATTTTAGATAATATCATAAGCTGATATGCTTGAGTGTTTATCTATTTTGCAGGATTCGAAGTTGATCACAGTTTGCTCAAAAGATCAACACTAGTTCTAAGTTTTTATTTGATTTCATAGGATCTTTTGTAAATGAAATTTTATTCAAATTGCTCGATTATATTTTATAAAATAACTTACATTGAGGTGAAATAAATCATTTAAAATAAGTTTTAGATCAAAAGTTTTCAAACAAACTTTTTACGCATTCTTTCACAAGTTAAACTTTTATAAAAACTATTTTTCACTGCGTGAATCGATTCACGACTTGGAAACTTGTGAGATGAATTTAAATCGATTTACAAATCAATTCATGAAGAAAACTTTTCTTATTGAAGGTTTGCAATTTTCTGAATGGATTCCTTAATCAATTCAACACCTATTTTCAAAACACTATGATTCGATTCATCAATCAATTTGATCATGAATTTTTACTTGAGCTAAATCTATTCATAAATCAATTAGTTAGTTACAAATTTGTTATAACCGCTACGAATTGATTCACGAATCGATTCAAAGATTGAAAATTAGTTATTTTTAAATGTTGATTATCTCAACTATAAATAGACGAAACCTTATTTCAAACTTAATTTTTTACACAAAGACTTTGCAAAAAACTAGAGGAACTCTGAGCTTACACCTGATATTCATTACCTCACTTGATTTCAACGATTCAATCAATCTTTGAGCAATCTGAACAAGATTTCTACCTAGATAATAGAGATTTACATCTCAATTTACAGTATTGTATCTCTTTCCTCTGTCTTGATTACTTTTTAGATTTCTAGGGTTAGTAATTTGGATACAAAGGAAGAGGTTGATCTTCCCTTTGCATCTTTCTAGAATTGTGAGGTTGATTACAATTGGTAGGAGGTGCACTAAATTCTTATTAAATCTTCATAGCTGTGAGGTTGATCATAGTTAGGTGAAGATATAAAATTTTTATATCATAGGTCTTAGAAGAGCCTAGGAAAATTCCTGTATATAAAATTGGTTTATGAGAGCCTTGTTAAATTCCTATGTTAGTTAATAAAAGTGATCATACGGTTGAATATTGATCCAGTGGAATAGATTTGAATTGTGGTTTCAATTCAAGTTGAACCACTTCAAAAACTGTCTTAAATCTTTAATTACAGCTCTTAACATTATTGCATAATTCTGAGTTCTACATAAATTCTGTTATATGAATTTCTGTCATATTGCAATCTTATGCAATTCTAATTTCTGCAGAATTCTGTATTTCTATTTCTGCATTATTTCTATAATCTGTTTTCTGAATTTTCATTTAATTGACAGATTAATTGATAATTCAACACTCTGATATAATTCTTGTATACAACAAAGTCTTCTGCTGTGCATATTATATCTAATTGTAAATTACTTGCATACCGCATCAATTTATTGATTATTTATACACTAATTCTGTTAGAGTTTAATACAACACAAAAGAGTATAACATAATCATTCATCTTTTTGAATTTTTTTGGGGACCAACAACCTCTGCCTGCCTCCTCCAACTTAATTTCTCAAAGCGCAGAATAAAACCCATTCTCAACATCCATGGCACTTCATTTTTTATAGAGCGTCAAATCCTTCAAATTTTCAAAAATGCACCCCACATTTGATGGTTCAGACAAAACATTTTGAATTTCAGTGATACTCGAAGATTCAATAAGAAGATTCACACAAAATCCAACATAAATTTAACCCTGCATTCACTAAGAAATTAGTGTCGCTGTGTGTGTGTGTGTGTGTGCGGACTATAAGAAATAGTAAATTCAACCAATTAAAAACATTTTCATGACCTTATGGACTTGTAAATATAAGTTCATGGTTCTTTTTTGGGTAAAATGTAAGTTCAAAAGTCAATTTGTAAAACAGCCCAAGCAGATCTAAGTAACAATCCATTTTTTTGACTCAACCAGTTTTATTAAAAGTTTCTGGTTCACTGACACTTGTATTTCACGATAGTTTTGGGCAGTTCAATCAGGTCCAACAATGAAAATGGTTAATTGGATTACCCCAGACAGTTAAGCAGAATGGTTAGCAGGACCAGCCAGTCTGATTTGGTTAACAAAACATTGATGGAAATGGAATATATACATAAGTATCAGCTAACAAACCTAGTAAATATCAGTTCATGGTCCATAAAAAATAGTAAATTCAACAAATAAAATCAATTTTACGACTGTATGGGCATGTAATATATGTTCATGTTTCCATTTTTGGTGATGTAAGTTGATGGTTCATTTTTCCATGGTTTCATTTTTCCGTTAAGACTTAGGCCTTAAGGTGGGTTCTTTTCTTGCTAAAAGCTCAAATAGATCTAATTAAGAGCCCATTTTATGATTTTATTACTCAATTGGTTTGATGAAATCATTGTCGGTTCACTGGTTTTACCAATTCTTCTGGTTTATACTGGTTTTGGGCATTTCAATCGGGGCCAACCATGAAAACAGTTAAATGATTCAACCCAGATTGTTAAGCCAGAATGGCCACCAGTTGAACCAGCCGGTCAGGGTCCAACTTACAAAATGTTGACATATACATATGTATCAAGGTATAGATACATGTTAGCAAACAGACCCTATAAATATAAGTTCATGGTCCATAAGGAATAGTAAATTCAACAAATGTAAAAAAAACAAATGTAAAAAACAATTTTTTGACCTTATGGACCTATAATATAAGTTATGGTTCCTTTCTTTTTGGTAAGATATAAACTCATCATTCATTTTTTCCTTTTAATAAGATGGTAAGGTTTAAACATTATGGCTTTATAAAACTATTGCCAGTTCACCATTTTTTACCAAAATTTTCCTCTTCACGCTAGTTTTGGGCAGTTCAATTGAGTCCAACCATGAAAAACAGTTAAATAGTTTAGCCAGGACCATTAAAAAGATCGGTCACCGGTTGAACCAGCTGGTCCACTCGAATTCTCAAAATGTTGATCTAAGCATATGTATCAGTATATTGGCAACTGAGCCATTTTAAGGAAAGCATAACCAACCAAAGGGGAAAAAAGCACATTTTATCAAATCATGAACTACAAGATGGCCCTTTCATTTTAATCAGGGTGACAAGGGACTCATATGATTTAGGCAGCCTATATAACTTACCTTCCCCCACCCCACTTTATGGTCAGCAAGCAGCAGCTATGAATAATAAGAAGCATTTTATCTTCAGATTTCACTCCTAACCTTACCTGGCTTAAGCATATCTAGCCATACATTTAACCCCAAACGATCAAAATTCCAAATATTGTGCTATTTTGTCAAACAAAAATTCCAACCATGTTATTGATACTAGAAATCAACTAGCTACAGAATAAAGGGAATGCTTGCAACTTACTTGGCGCAATTTGTGTTCTCCCTGCATCAATTGTTATATGAGTAGGTAGCTTCAATGATTTTGCCCTTTCCTGTGAAATTAGAAATGTATTATTACCCCAAAAAAAAAAAAAGAAAAAAGGAAAAATGCATAAAGAGTTCAACGTAAATTGGAAGGGAAAAGAAAATCTATGTCATTACCAGTAAATTAAATTTCATTTAGAAGACAAATTAAAGGTTGATAGAAGAAGAGAAATGTCAGTCACTGGCATATATAGAATAGTTGCACAAAACAGAGTTAGTTTGAACAACACAATACTTCTCTATCCATTTCTATTTTGTTTGAACAAAGAGCTAATTAGAGATATCCTGAAGATTATTACACTTCACAGAGAAGATATCCAGGTAAAGATGCCAATATCCTGCCATGAAACCAAATAGCTTTGAACAGTACTCACTTGCAAAACCAGCATATCTTCCTCAGATTCAATTTTTACAACAACTTTAGGCTGTGCACACATCTCCCATCTGCATATTGACAACCTTCAGATTGAAAAGAGACACAACTGAGGATTATAAAAAATGCAATGGAGGTTTGGCCATGTACCTATTTAAAGCTTTTGGTGCTCGATAGAAGAGCTTTTTATAGAGGCCCAAAGTTGCATGACTACAACAGAAGGCAAAGTATTGAGCCATGAATCAGTTGACGTGAACAACTATACTTGAGTGAGACAAGAAGGCAATCAAATAATAAAATGAAAACGAAAATAACAGAAATCAGCCAGTTCAAAACAAACTTCATGTTAGCATAATTCTGACATATAAGAATTTGCAATATATCTCCAAGGAATAAGCTGTCTGAAGAATATTCAAACATCCAAAGTAAATTTTAAATTTCATAAGTGTGAAAGTCTTCTTCTGCATCATCTTATCAATAGCAATACCCTCAACTAACTGGCCAATTTTTGAGATAACATTTTCCTCATTACTCCTGTAATCGACTGTCAAGTTGGAGTCAGACATACCCTTCCATGATTCATGAATGAACCCTTTCCAAAAAGAGTCCTATCAATTCTCACTTCTAAAGACCTTGGCCATAACAAACTAACAGAAGCATGAGTCATATATTAGACTGAATATTCAATACATACATAAAATATGTATCAGTAGAAGACATTGACCAAGTATTTTATGCTCATCTAGCATCATTCTATTACAAAATCCATCCATATTATTTTAGCAGTCAATACTTGTTTTAAGAGATATATAAATATATATATATATATATATCACATTTATTGTTTTTTTAAATTGAAAGAAACCCTGATAAGCTCATGGGAATTATTCATCACATAAAACTTTAAGATTTTAGGATACCACGATAGAGTATAGACAACTTCGGTGTCTAAGACTATGACATACAAGTATAGATGCAGACAAATACCTGCATTGAGCGGCAATCTTTCCTTTTCCCATTTTAAGATCATTTCTAACTACTAATACCTGCAAAAATAATTAACAATGAGACAATAAAATCAACAAAAATTCGATTTTTAAAGCTTCCCACTAAAGCAATAACTTTCAGTTTGTGGGTCTTTGAGAAAACTTAAAAAAAAAAAAAAAAGATTACCATTTTAAAATCTTCCAGTATATCAGCCAAATTTTCAATCTCAAGGGCCCCTTTAGTCTTACCGCCCTTCTTCTCATTCAGAACTGAACTTTCCTTAGCCAATCTAGCTCTGATAAGAATCCGAGGAGGAAATCGAGAACCAATTAAGTAACCCAATGCAATGCAACCAGCTCCGACAAGAATCGCACTCAGCCACGCCAAATCCATTCGAAAGAAACCACCTTTCTTCCTCAATCAACGGCAACTACAGGTTCCGGTGATCAAGATCAGAGTGTGGTTAGGGTATCATGGAACACTTCTCACGTCTCAGGCTAGAGACAGACACAGCACTACTTGTTGTAGTAAGTACTTTGCTGCTAAAGGATTTAGCACACAAGACCCAAACTCAACCCAACAGCAGGAGCGTCAGCCTTTGATTTACTGATTATTTTCAACCAAAAAGTAAGGACTTCTTTGAAAGTATTTTTATTTTTAAAAATAATTTTTATTTTTAAAAATGATTTTAAGATGTTTTCAAAAATTATTTTTAAAATAATATTTTATAATAAAAATTTTAAAATTAGTTTTAAAAATATTTTTATCAAATAAATTTTTTTATTTAATTTTTTAAAAAAATAAAAAATATTTTTTAAAAACTATTTTTAAATAGATCCTAATTCTCTCACCTCTTCTAACAATACCAAAATTATGCCTGTCACATCTTAAGATTGGGAGAAAAAACCTTTAGGCTTATTGAATTTTATTCCAACAAATTTTAAATAAATTTGAAATAAAATTTTAAATTATATAAAATCTTAAAATTAATACTTATTGTTCATTTAATTAATTATTTTGTATAAAAAATACTTTTCTACAAACTTTTAAAATAGAAATTATAATATTATTTTGTTGTGATTTATCACGTTATTTTTTTTAAATATAATTTTAAACTTATTTTTATATGTTTAATTGAAATTTTATATATCTTATTTCATTTTTATTAATTATATGACGCAAAAACTATGATAATTTTTTAAAAGTTCATAACAAAGTTTTTCAAAAATTTATTTATAATAAGTGTATAACATAAATAATGAAATGGCATGGGTGTAAGAATTTTAATGGTTTTAAATATTAAATTATTTACTTTTAGAAGAGTTTTAATTTACTTAATAAATTGTAGAATCTAAATGAATGATTGTAATATTATAAATAAAATTTAGATTTTAGTGGCATGGATAATGGGTGTGGGATGATGGTTGTCAAAACCAACAAAAATATGTTAAACTACCCTATCTTGTAATAGGATTAGTTTAGGTTAATTTATAGGACCGATGATTAATCTAGTGTATGAAAGTAAAAGATAAAAGGGTTTGTTGACTAACTATTTAGAATGTGAAATTAGACAATAGGCATAAATATAAACAAGAAAATTACATGTAGAAATAGAAACTTAAAATGAAAAGTTTCAATTCAAAGGACTCTTATATTTAATTCAATGATTGATCATAAATGCAAAAATTTCATTCCTTCTTGCTAATTCCTTTCAAATTTTACTAACTAAGCTCAATATTAGAATTAATTCTTATTGCTGAATTGATTGACACTCAGCGCCCCAATCAACTGAATAATAGCATTAGGATCATACAAAATCAAGACTAATTGACAAACTTATCCTAGCAACAAATTCATCAACCATTCTAAATTTCTTTAGGACAATTGACCTACACCAATGCACAATTAAAAAGCCCTATTTCTACTTAAACCAAACGACCATAAACAATTTTAATTACAGAAATTTATTTAAAGTTAATCACAATAGACAATAAATTAACTGGTCATCTTAACTAATCATCTAATGTAATTAATGGAATTTAATTAAAAAATAAAGAAATTAAATTGGAAACAAATTAATAATAGAAATAGGTCTCATAATTAGCAAGAGAATTAAAGCATAATTTTCCTTATATTGAAAAAAAAGATTAACTACATATTACAAAAGAAATAAAAATAAAAGAAAATAAAAAATCAGAAAGTGATTGGTGTTTTAGCCCTAGGAGATCTTCTCTTTTATTAGAAAAGTAAGATAAAAATGAAAAGATTCTAAATAACTACTGATTTCACATTTTTTATACTCTTCACCTCTCTTATCACTTTGGCTACTGAATAGTGTTAGAAAAAGGCACAATTGAACTTGGGTCTCTTCATATAAGTTGTAGCCATATCTCTTAGCAACCTAATAGCCTTGACTTCAAAATTTTGATTCCTATCTCAACTGATGCACTAAAAATTGAAATAGTTTTACAAAACAATCCAACTTATAATAGAATTCGTCACTTGGATTCATAACCTTGAAACTTAATCAAAACGGTGCATTTTGACCATAAGCCCTTTATGAAAGTTGTAGAGGTAGATCTTTGATATCCAATGGGCTTAGCTTTGCACCGATTTGAGCTATGGAGCTCCAAATATAGTTCAAATATTGAGACTAGTTCTGGGGCAATTAGTCAGCACTTTGTTTCAGCTTCTAGGCTAAATTCAACCCCTTAAACGGTTGAACTAGGTTTGTGACTCTTTATGAAATTTGTAAAGTATTCTCTTAACTTCCCAAAGGCATAAGAATCAACTAAAACTAAAGTCCACAGCTTTAGGTACATCCAAAAACCTAAAATGATATCAAATCACCAAATTAATTTAATTAAGCTCTAAAATTAACCAAATCAAAAAATTAATCACAAGTATCTAGTTTAACACATAAACATAACAAAAGATTAAGTAGATAGGGGATATAAAATGTGTATAAATTGTATTCATAAAATTCCTCCATACTTAACTCTTGCACATCCTCAGGCAAGACACCAAAACTAATCCAAACTTAAAAAAAAAAAAAAAAAAACTCAAAATCATGAAACAACATTCTTGACAACTTAAAACTCAAAATTATTGACAACTTATAACTTAAAATCAACTAGCAAATCAATTTCATTTAAAAAAAAAGTAAATCAAATTGGTAGACCCTCACAACAAGTTCTCCAACTCTCTTCATGTTTAAGATATGCTAGTGTTTCATTCAATTTCAATTCATGAAAATGCACTACCATAAACTTGCTTATTATTTAATCTCTACTACTCAAATCACATGAATAGCATAAATCAAAAAAACTTCACAAGGGTCGTAATATGGTGAAAGGAAAAAGGGAGGAAAGGAATGATAAGGATATAAAATTGTAAAACCCAAGATACTAATAAAGCCTTGTGGCATAGATTCAAACAAGTAAAGTAGTAATTAAAACTAAAATCAACATCACAAAATTTTCATATTTATCATTTCTCTTTTTCTCCTTCCTTTTGTTCACTTTTCCGCTTTCTTTTATTTTGAGCTCTTTCTTCTTTTTTTTTTGAAAATTTTCTTTTTCATTTGTTTCTTCTTTTCTCCTTTTCTTGACCATTGTAAGGAATCACATTTGTCTTTTTACCAAATAATTAGTGCACCCCCACACTTGTTCAAGAACCCATCCCACTAATAAATTAAATATTCTAATAAACCTTGAGGTTAGGAAAAGGTAAAAACATTCAAGGTTTGGCTTTCTAATGGATTACATAACAAGAAAAAAGGTTAATTAGTCTCAAGGGGCTCAATAATGGAACATTTGCAAAGTTGGCTAAAAGGGCAAAAGTGGCTCAATTAAAGAATGTCTTAATTATATTCATGCATTCATATGACAATGTAATCTTAAAACAATTCAAAGTAAGTTTTAGAGCAACAATTTCATGAAAGAAAGGAACCTAATAAAAATGATCAATAATGACTCAAAATCTCACAGGCTATATGTATACCAAAATTAATCTATAACATTTTAAACTTTATCACTAAACTAATCAAATTCAAGGATCAAGAGGCAAGATAATTTATTTAATTATGCTATACAACCATCAAAATCAATTGTAACCTAGTTAAGGCTTAAACGAACTTATCATCATTGAAAAACACCTAAATGATCAAATAAACACAAATTTTTTCCTTTTTTGGGTTTTCAAGCATAAACAAAACAAAAAGCAAAATAAAACAATCTTAAAGTCTCTCCATACACTTAAATTTTACACTGTCCCCAATATAAGCATAAAATCATTAATAAATCATGAACATATAAAATAAAAAAGGTAAGGATTGAGAGTAAATGCTTGAGTTATCTCCCAAGAAGCATATTTATTTAACATCATTCACTCAAACTTTTTTTTTTATGGTCAGCCTTACTGGAAACACTTGTAAATTGACCACATTATACAAAATAGGGGTGAAAGCATTAGAAAATAAATAAGATTAAAAGCTTAATCCTAAAGTCAATATCTTAAATCCTTAGTTCTATTAAAAATATAAGAATTAATCAAGTTAGTCCCTGACAATGATGCCAAATTTTGATGGTGGTTGAAATTAGAAAAAAATAATATGCTGAACTACCTTATCTCATAGTAGGATGAGTCTAGGTCGATCCATAGGAATTGGTAATTAATCTAATGTATGAAAATAAAAAAAAATAAGGGGATGTTTTAACCATGAAACTTGATCACTTGGATTCACAGCCCTAAAACTTAATTAAAACGGTGTGTTTTGACCACATATCAAGCACATAAGAAATAGTTACCTTGTGGTTATCTTATCACTTTTTAATTATTTTATTTTTTCTATTTTTAATGCATGTGTCCATTTTAATAGGAGCTAGTTTTCTTGAGTGGTTATTTGAAGAAAATAGCCCATAGTTCTTATAAATAGGGCATTAACACACTAAGAGAGGGATCTCTTTTCAATATGATAATTTAACTAAAAATGTTCTGTGTCCTTTGTTATGCTTTGCTATACAATTCAATTCTTTGTTGATTTTTATAGGTTTTAGGAATTCCCTTAGTCCCCTGCTTGTAATTCATGTGCCATTAATGCACCTTTTGATGTAATTCATAACCATCTAGAGTGAAAGTCTTTACATATTTTATTTCCAATTGTATTACTTCATCTAAATTTTCTAGAAGATCAGAATCTCACCTATTTTCTATAATCGATCTTGGAGTCATAATTTTCTAACTTACAAAATTTAGCTTGAAACACTTCTTAGGGATCAACTTGTTTTGTCAATCCATTTTGCTCATTTAGACTTTTGTTGCTTTGTTGAACTTGCTTATTCAACACCTTTTATGGATTTTTTTTTTTAGGATAATATCAACATCATCATCATCTAACTCTTTACTCAAAGATTAATCATTAATCTTATTAAATACAACATGCATAGAGTCCTCTATCACTAGATTTATTTTGTTATAAACTCTATATGCTTACTAGTGGTAGACTATTCTAAAAAGATACCTTCATTAATTCTTAAGTCAAACTAAGCAAGTTGATTTTTTCCATTGTTTAAGATATAACATTTACATCCAAATGCATGATAATAACTTATATTGGGTTTTCTTTCATTCCAAAGCTCATAAGGAGTTTGCTTTAAGATAAGTCTTTCCATATATTTGTTTGTTAATGACATAACATGATGTGTTTTTTGCTTTTGTCCAAAATATTTGGAAGATCATTTTCATCAAGCATGGTTTTAGCCATATCAAGTAAACTTTTATTTTTTCTTTCAATTACCTAATTTTGTTGAGGAGTCATTGGACAAGAAAAATTACGGCTAATACCAGTTAATTTTAAGAAGATCATGGACCAAATCTTTTTGCAAAGGTTTGAGATAAGATCATGTTTACATGTCAATGTCTTTTATGTGAAAATCAACTTTTGATCATTTGTAGATTCAAAACACTTAATTTCATTTTGAGGAATATCCCTTAATGAAATCGCATAAATATTATCAATTATTTGGCCTACAAAAGAAATTTTATCATTAGAAATGTTTTGCACATAATAATAAAAAGATCCAAATATAACTCTAAAGCCTTTGTCACAAAGTTGACTAATGCTTAAGAGGTTATGTTTGAGTCCATTAACTAGCCTATCATTATTGAAATAAGATGAAAACTTTATACCAATTTTACCAATACTAATGACTCTGCATCTAGCGTCATCACCAAGAACTACATCTCCTCCTTGTGTTGATTTGAGTGAAATGAATTTGCTTAATCTCCCATCATATGCTTTGAGCAACCATTACCAAAAAACCAATTGCTCTTTTTGACATTTATCTTAAAGCTCAAGTATAAGAAGAAAATTTTCTTTTCTTAGGTACCTAAATCATTTTGGGTCCTCTTAGGTAAGCTTTTTGTTTCTTGTAGTGTTTGGTTCTTGAGACTAAAACTTTTGCATTTTTCTCATAAGGCTTTTGTCTATGGGCATAGGATTATGGAAAATGCTATTTTCTTTTGTAATGATCATTTTTCTTATAATAAGCTAGCAAGTTGGAAGAAGAAAGTAACTTTCAATTTGAATTTGCTTATGGTGCTCTTCCTCCCTTTCTCAATACATTGGTTAATTCCAAGAAAGAAGAACAAAAGAAGATAAGTGTGAGGAAAAATATGCCTATTGTTATTCAAAGAAAATTTCTCCACATTTGCAAGGACCTAGATTTCTACATTTTGGAAAGGCCTTTCCTTAAATCAATCAAGACAATAATTGATATTCATGATGGCGCACTCATTGAGGAATTAGATGGAGTGACATTAATTTTTGAAATATTTAAGGTTATGAACTAGTGATTATTCCATTTTGTCTATTAATCTTATTGATTTTTCAATGCAAGATGTATTTTAGTTAGATAGAAAAGTTGAATTAATACATTTGATATGGTAATGCATAAGGGCATAAAGAGAAATGATGAATGAGTGGAGTTAAATTCTGAATTTGAAGAGATAATAACATAGTTGTAGTCATCGCTTCTAGTTCTAATTCTAAGCAAAGTTGATTTCAAGGAGTTGTATATACCATTTTCTACCATCAAATGATTGTTGACAATATTCATATTTGAACTTGGTTGAAAGACCAATGGACCATCAAGCCAATAACCTTAAATAAGCATGCTTCTTAGGAATTAACCTAAGT
This sequence comes from Saraca asoca, assembly GCA_026873985.1. Lineage (NCBI taxonomy): Eukaryota > Viridiplantae > Streptophyta > Magnoliopsida > Fabales > Fabaceae > Saraca > Saraca asoca. The sequence goes on from JANHAO010004217.1 coordinate 13,093, forward strand.
GTTTATTCTCTTTCCCTACCTCTTTTATTTTAATTGTCCATGATTTTTTTTATTGATTTCGTGCTTATGTTAAGGACAATGTAAAATTTAAGTATAAATGAGAGATTTTATATTTGCTTAGTTTTACATTTTACTTTCTTTTGCTTTGTTTCTGTGAAAAAAAATATTCTGAAAAAAAATTCTAGTTCTTTTGTGGAAAATGACCTTTAAGTTAGTTGTCACTCAATGATTAATATGTTAAGCTATCTAAAAGCAATTTAGTCAAGTGATATCCTTTTTTGGTTAATAACTTGTTAGTTTAGTTTATTTAAATATGGCCTTTGTCTAAGTTTAAAAGTTATTGTCTTATATAAGTTATAATTCTCTTTGTTAATGAAGATGATGCATTTTCAATCAAAAAAATAATAGACCTTGTTCTCTATTTCTATTTTTATTGATATGTTCATGCTTTCCTTTTGTTAGAATGGTATCAAAGCTTTTTAGTTTTAAAGTGGTTGTGGGAACTTGAGTTTGTAGAGAGAAAACTAAAGAAGTTCACCCCATATAAAACCTAAAACACAAGAAAAGCTTTGAGACATAGAGAGATAGCTTCAAACAACTTCTCCACCCCAGCACCTCTAACCTTCACAAGAGTAAACTATCCTATTGGGGTAATCAAGGTAAAGGCCTACTTGAGAGCTTTTGATTTTTAGGATGTTATGGAGATAGGAAGAGAGCCTTCAACACTTGGATTAAAACCAACAATTGCCCAAATAAGGCAAAACAATGAGGAGAAGGCCAAGAAATTCAAGGCTTTGTTTGCTATTCAATTTGTTGTTGAAGATGAAAATTTCACCAAATCTATGGATCTTGGAATGCTAAAAGAAGCCTATGATAAAATTAAAGAAAAGTTCCACGATAGTGAAATAACAAGGCAAATGCAAGTCCTTAATCTAAGGAAAAAGTTTGAGCTCCTTATAATGAAGGAAACTAAAACTATAAAGGAGTACATAGATAGGCTTATGAAAGTAGTGTGTCAAGTGAGGTTGCTAAGAGAAGAGTTGTCAAAGAGAATCATTATGGAGAAGGTCTTGGTTGTCTTGCTAGAGAAGTTTGAACTTAGGATATCCTCTCTAGAGGACTCCAGAGACTTGTCAAAGCTTACTCCAACAATAGTTGTTAATGCTTTGCAAGCATAATAGCAAAGGAAAGCATATAGGCAAGGGAAGTTAAATGAAATAGCTTTTCAAGCAAAAGTTCACAACAAACAAGCTACAAATTCTAGTGGAAAGAAGCAAATGGGAAAGAAAAGGGGAAAAGAGAAGAAAGAAAATGAAAGTAACAAAGCGTCATAACCTTGACACCTAATTATGATTGACGTGAACATCATTCCTTTCATTGATAATCACCAACTTGTATCTTAATTCTACTAATTCATTTTATTCATGACTTGCAGAATTTTGTTATTATTCAAATGACTCAAATTAGCTTGGTGACTAAGAAAAGAATGAAGTCCATGAGATTACAAAAGGCAAATATGTATATGTTGTGGTAAAAATAAGGAAAGGGCAAAAGCAAAGTCCTACATCAATGAAAAGTCAAGTAAGCTTGTGTCTTATAAGGTTGGAAGCTCACCCCTCCCATGTGAGGGCCCTTTTAAGAAAGGACAAAGCCATGAGACCTCTAGGTCAAAGCAAACAATACCTCATGTGAAGTAAGTTCACCTCGATCATAATCATTAGTATTGTTTGTGAGGTGCCAATGATGATGATTGAGATGAACTTACCCTGCATAAAGTATTGTCCACTTTGGAGTGTCGATGGGGGTTCTTTCCCTCGAATGACTCCTCACGATTTTGTCCTTAAAAGGGTCTTCTCATGGGAGGGCGTGAGTCCCCGGTCTTATAAGGCACAAACTCACTTAACTTCTTATTAGTGTGGGATTCTATTTTGGCCCCTTCCTTATTTTTACCACAACATAAGATGATGATGAATCGAGGTGAACTTGTCCCATATGAGGTATTGTTTGCTTTGACTTAGAGGTCTTACGGCTTTATCCTTTCCTAAAAGGGCCCTCACATGGAAGGGGGTGAGCCCTCAACCTTATAAGGTACAACTCACTCGACTTCTCATTGATGTGGGACTTTGCTTTCGCCCTTTCCTTATTTTCACTACAACGTAAGCCCTCCAGTTGGGTGGGCTTATGCATTAAGTACGACCAGGGGTCCCTATTGATAGTGCCAATAATGATGATCAAGGTGAACTTGTCCTATATGAGGTATTGTCCACTTTGACCTGGAGGTCTCACGATTTTGTCCTTTTTTAAAAGCGCCCTTACATGGGAGGAGGTGAGCCTCCAGCCTTATAAAGCATAAGCTCACTTAACTTCTATCAATGTGAGACTTTGCTTTTGCCTTTCCTTATTTTAACAACATAAGCCCCCCAGTTGGGTGGGCTTGTGCATTGAGTACAACTAAGGGTTCCCACAGATGGCGCCAATGATGATGATCGAGGTGAACTTACCCCACGAGAGGTATTGTCTGCTTTGGAGTGTTGATGGGGGGTTTTTTCCCCCGAACAGCTCCTCATGATTTTATCTTTAAAAGGGCTCTCTCATGGGAGGGGTGAGCCCCTAACCTTATAAGGCACAAACTCATTCAACTTTTCATTGATATGAGACTCTTTTTTTCACCTCTTCCTTATTTTTATCACAATAGTATATAATACTGAAATTTACATAACATATAGAGACATCACCTATTAAGGCATATGTCCTTTGTTACCATCGGTGTTCACCTCTCAATGTGTTTTTCCCAAAATCTTTATACATAACCTTAGCTAGTTTCAATAACCATTATTCTTCAACTCCCCAAGTTCCTTTAACGACAACACAAAATAAAGTTAGTTTAACTTATAACTCGTAAGGATCTCAAAAGTATAGGTTAGACTAACTCCATCCCTAAGGATTTGCTGACCAAGCTATGTACATTTTCAAAAGGTGATCCAAAAAGAGCGTAAATGCTACATTTTCAAAAGAGGTTACAACGAAATGATTTCTATCTCATGTAACACTTCACATTATGCCAGGTTTAAGATTATGATATAATGTATCTTAATTTCATATGCTTCTAATGGAATGTTGACAATAATGGTGAATGTATTAGTCGTGATTCCCATTAGTTAATTATCCATCTTACCTTTTAGTAGGGGAATTGATCACTAATTCTTTAGTATCTAAAAAAATAATCCACAAAATAATGAGTCTGGGGCTCAGTGAGATAGTTACATACCAAACATATCAATTCATCACACAACAAAAGCCATACATACATACACATGCATGCATACCACCAACATATAGCTGGTACTTAGATCATTTCCATAAAGATTTATAGGGTATTCAAAGACTTATGAAGGAGGTAATTCACCTTATGCATTTTTCAGTACATTTAGGCCATTCTAGGTTAATTTTGGCTCTTATAACCATATGTCAACATTTCAAATTCATCATATATTTCAATTTCATGATATCATATTTCATCATCACATGTAACAATAATATAAATCACACAATACATAACCATAATTCAATTATAATCCTTATTGTTACTACTTTCCAGCTATAACCTACACAAGCCCAACCTTTCCCTCTAGCATTTGCCTTATACCCCTCCACCATATTGGAAAGTGCAAATCCAGGATCTAGTTCATTATTTCCCATTATAATCCATCATTCCCATATCAAGTCTCAGGCTACCAAGTATTCAATCATTCCATTCTTATAATGAATATCTCATCAATTTTATATTAACATATTTCATCATCATTCATACTATTATGTATCATTTCATTTCTCACATACATAATCAAGATTTGTATCATATAATCATTCATTGTAAATGATTATAATTTTAACAATCATATCTTCACAATATCGCATTTCCATAATCACAGTCATTCATTATCATCCTCATATTATCTTGTCTCATAATTGACTTTGATTTATAAATCCATTGATTGGGTGTTCTTTCATGTACCTTAATTAAATTTATGGGTCTCACTTATGAATCACATTTTTATAGTCTCCTATTTATCATGCTTGGATTATTTAGATTCATTATGAGGGTAGCTTAAGGAATTTAGATAAAAATTAGGAAGAAGTAAATATTGGTTTAACACTACGGAACTTGTTGAAAGTGAGATCAGAATTGCAATTAGAATCACTAAAGAAAATAAGCATGATCACGATTAGAATAAAAAAACTTATTTGTGAAAAGCTCAATTCAACTTAAGGGCAATGTAGTTAAAAATGCGAGTCTATTTCCTTTTATGTAAAGAATAAGTTATGCAGCCTCATGAATTTATGCTCTTTTCTATTTTGTTTTTCATTGTTTAGCAATGCTTCCAATAGGCCTTGTGACTTTCAATGACTTGTCGTTTGCTAATTTACTTTTGCTTTTGCTCGAACATCATTGCATGATGATTCTTTATTTTATAGTGATTTTTTGACTGTGTCAAGGGATCTATTTAGATTTTACTTATACCAAGGGGTTTGCTCAGATTTTAATTGTGTCAAGGGACTTACTTGGGTTTCGGATGCCAAGGGGTATGCATGTGCTCTACTCAGCCTTTACTTGTATTGAGAGATCTGCTCAGATTTTAGTTATGCCAGGGCTTTAGTTGTATTGAGGGATCTATATAGGTTTTATTTGTGTTAAGAGGTTTACGTAAGCTTTAATAGTACTAAGGGATCTACTAGGATTTTAATTATGCTAAGGGATCTACTTCGATTTTAATGGTGCCGAGGGATCTACTTAGACTATTGAAACACATAATAGTATAATTAGCCTTTTCATTTCATTGCTCTAGATACATAATTAGACTTGTACATAGTACTTTCTCTAATGTGTTGCATTCCACGTTTAGGGTAAGGATTTCCCTTGAATAGTCTCCAAGTGATGCCCCATTGAGGAGGTTTTCTTGTACTCTAAATGGCCCTTCCCATATAACTAATTTCCCTTTAGCTTGCACCTTCTGCAGCCGCTCTTCACAGTACTAAATCGCCTTTCATGAATGTTCTACTTTTTATTCTTTTGTTCACAATCTGGACAATCTTTGCTTTATACCACTTATTTCAAAGGTAAGCCATTTCCTTATTTCAATTAGCATATCTAGCTTCTCTCTTCTCCTTTCTTCATTTTTTTTGCAATTCATACCACTCCCTCTGCTTGGAGCATTGTCCCAGTTTTATTGGCAGTATGACCTTACTTCTATAAGTAAGCCTAAAAGGAGTTTCCCCTATGGTTGAATGTATAGTCGTTCTGTAAGACCATAGAATACTAGGTAACTCCTCAACCCATTTTCCTTTGACTCCATCCAAACTTGTTTGTAGTTCATAGAGGATGATCCTATTCGCTAGCTCAGCTTGCTTGTTCAATTAAGGATACTTGATAGAGGTGAGCTTTTGTTTAACCCCCAACCTTCATTTTAAAACTTATGAGATTTTTACTTTCATAATAAGTGTATAAATATGAATATGCCTTAGGCAGAACACTTGAAAATCACCATTGACAAACTACTATCCATTATCGAATATAAGTATTATGAGATATTTTAGAGGTTCTACCTGCAAATGATGTTTATCCATAAGCACTTTTACATATTATTTGAGGTTATGGTTGTACAGGGCTCTACCTCTTTCCATTTGGTAAAGTAATCCACTATTACCACTATATTCTTTAACTGATCAAGCACGACTAGGAAAGGTCCTAGTAGGTCTATACCCCATCAATCAAATGGCCAAGAGTCAAAGCCAAACATCTATTTGACTGTTAGCTGCCTTTGTACCTTTGCACATCTTTGGCATTTATCATAATTTCGTACAAGTTCTAAAGCATCTTACTTCATTTTTTGCTAGAAATACCTTAATTGTATGGCTTTTAGTATGAGCATTGCTCTCACCATAGACCTATAAATGCCTTTATGAACCTTTTTTAAAACATAATTTGCTTGGCTCAAATGGATGTAGTGCAATGACGGGAGAGAGAACCCTTTTTATACAATTGCCCTCTTCCCACAAGAAAGTATGCCACTCTATACTTAACTTTCTTAGCCTCTTTTCTATCTTTTGGTAATCGCCTTTCCTCCAAGAACACCATGATTAGAGTTAACAACAACTCCTCTTGTTCTATACATATTATTTCATCCATGCAAGGGGCTTACAATATTTCTTGAATTACTATCCTATTATTCACTGCTGCCTTGGCAGTGGCTAACTTGGCTAATGCATCTACTCGTTTATTCTCTTCCCTTGTGATTCTTGTCAACTCAACATTGAAATCTCCTAGTAGGCTTTTAGCTACATTGGCATACTTTACCAAAGTTAGTTCTTTCACCTCATAGTCCCCGCTAACTTTAGCAATTACCAGTTGAGAATCACTTAGGACCTTCAAGGACAATTCCCCTACCTCCTTTGCTAACCTTAGTTCGGCTATCAACACTTCGTACTGCCTGGTTGTTTGTCACATTGAAATCAAACTTTAGCAAATATTCTAAGACCAAATTAGTAAGACCTTCTAAAATACCCCTACTTCACTGTCCTTTCTGTTCAATGAGCTATCCACATACAGTATCTATACTGGGCCTTCCAAACTAGGCTCTTCCATCCTAACTAACTCTACCACAAAATTTGCTACCACCTGAGCCTTTACTGCTTTCTTAGTTTCATAGATAAGTCTATATTTCGACAATTTTATTACCTAAACTACCAACTATCCTACTAGATTAGGCTTTTGCAATACTTGCTAAATTAGGGTGTTCATTCAAACGACAATCAATGGCTCTAGAAATAAGGTTTCAATTTCTTGGATGCTGTTAACAAGGCACATGCCAGTTTTTCCATCCTTTGATTCCTTACCTCAGCGTCATGCAACATGTAACTTATGAAGTATATTGGCTTTTGCTCTCCCCCACTTTCTCAGATAAGAACCAAACTCACTACCTCTACTGTAGTTGCTAAATATATGTACATAGTCTCCCCTGGCTCCAGCCTCGTAAATATGGGTGGTGTGGCTAGAAAATTTTTTAAATCATGAAAAGCTTGCTCACAGTCGTTAGTCCATTCAAAATTTTTAACATTTCTAAGCAACTTAAAGAAAGGGGGATGTTTATTTATTGATTTGGACAAAAATCAGGCAAGGGCTGTGACCTTTCCATTAAGTATCTGCACTTCCTTTAAGGTTATTAGGCTCCATATGTTAATTATAGCTTGACATATGGAAGGGTTGGCCTTAATGCCTCATTTGGTAATCATGAATCCTAAAAACTTTCCTACTTTCACTCCAAATGAACACTTCTTTGGGTTCAACCTCATCCAAAACCTTTTCAAAATTCCAAAAATTTCTTCAAGATCCTGCCGGTGTTACTCCAAACTTCTTGACTTGATTATCATGTCATCCATGTGCACTTCTATATTTTGGCCTATTTGCTTTGCAAAAACTTTATGCATCATCCTCTGATATGTTCCCTGCATTCTTCAAATGGAATAGCATAACTCTATAACAAAAAGTTCATTAGTTGGTAATGAATATGGTTTTGCTCTCATCCTCTAGATGCATCTTTAATTGATTGCACCCTGAAAATACATCTATGAAGCTAAGGACTTCATATCCTACAACATTGTCAACTAGCTGATCGATATTTAGAAGGGGGCATGAATATTTTAGACATCCCTTTTTAAGGTCTATAAAATCTACACACATCCTTTACCCCTCCCCTCAGTGGTTTTCTTTACCAAAACTGCACTCGCTAACCAAGTAGTGTGTTGGATTTCCCTAATGAACCCTACATCCAGCAACTTCTTTGTTTCCTTATTTATCACCTTTTGTCACTTGCGGCCATGGTTCCATTTTTTTTGCCAAGCAGGCTTGACATTTGAATCAATCGACAATTTATGGCAGGCTATTTATGGATTGATCTTTGGCATATCAACAAACATCCATGCAAACACCTCGCTATAATTCTATAAGAGTTCTATGAGCTGGCCCTAATCTTTCCCTTTCAAATTTGCCCCAATTTTCACCATTCTTTCATCACTATCACTAAAGATCTATACTTTTTCCACCTTTGAACCCAGCTTTGAATGGCTAGAATTATCCTACTAAACATCAGGCAACATAACATCTACCATTTGACGCTTGCCTATTTTTTCACTATTGGGTACAAACTTTGTTTTACTGGTATCACTTGAAGTTTTAGCTAGACTAGTCATATAACACTTTCATGCTACTTGTTGATTAGCTCGCACCTCTTTGATTTTTCCTTATGTAGGGAACTTCATTAGTAAATGGGGAGTAAAGAAAATGGCCCCTGCCTAATTCAAAAATGGTCAACCTAGGATAGTATTGTAAGCACTATTAGGCATTGCCACTATAAAGAACATGACATCCAAATTCTTCGTCAATGGCCATGTCCCCAACATCAATTTGAGGGTCACTGTTCCTTCCACTTGCACTTGTCCTCTGGTGAAACTTGCTAAATCACTTGTGTAAGGTTTATACATACTATAGGGAATGTTCAAAGCATTAGCATTATGCAAATATAGGATGTCAATAGAACTTCGCTATTCTACAAGTACTCTTTTGATAATAAAGTTGTATAGTAGAGCAAAGATAACCATTGGATCATTATAATCCCTATCAATATTACCAAAGTCTTGCTTTGTGAAGCAAATTGGTTTGTGCCATTCTTTTCTTCTTTTTCCTACCTCTAGGCATTACTGCTCTTAGATGTCTTTTTCTAGCGTTTCCAGAGACTCATCCTCTTGCAAATCTTCCAGTTATCATTTCTATTATACCCAAGATAGGGGAGGTCAGTTCACCTGCCTTACTATCCGACTGACTAGGGTGCGGGGATCACTCCCTCTTTCTTTCTTCTTTCTTTCCACTTCCATCCTAAAACTTTTTGTATTTGGATAGATGACCCACCTTATCAGTGCTTTGATCTCATCCTTCAAAGTGACACACTCATTGGTGTTATGATGTAGTCCAAATGAAATTTACAAAAGTTAGATGTATTTGCTGATAAGAACTTCCTATGCTTCTACAGTGGAAATTTCATTAGCTCAACTACTTGCACGTTTTGCACTATGCTACTAATCAAGGTATTCAACAATTTATATATGTTAAACCGCCCTCAGAGGGTCCCCTCTCCCACTTGGGCTTCTCTCTAAAGGTTGTACCATTTGACTATGTAAACTCTACTTACCGCTGAGCAATCTCAACTTCCTCTATATTGATGCACTTTTCTACCCTAGCTAAGAGTTCTAAAAGGGAGATGGTAGGATGCTTGGCCAAAGAAAGAGAGAAGTGACCCAAATGAAAATTGTACTAATCTAATGAATGGCCACCCTTTCGTTAAGATCCCCAAATGTCTAGTACCAAAGCATTAAAGTAGGTTAAGTACTCCTTAAGAGTTTCATGCCATCCTTACTAGAAATTGATTGGAGTATCGGGGCTCGACTAATAGCAAATGTGTCGAGCATGCTTTAGCAAGCTGGCAAAAATTGTTGATTGACTATTGAGACAAAGTGGTAAACCACCATAAACCAACCTTTTGGAGAATGGTGGAAAAAACTTTGCACATTATAGCATTTGAAATGCTAAAGAGTAACATCGATACTTGGAAAGCTTCTAAGTGCTCTTGTGGATTCATCATCCCATCATATCAATCTATATATGTTGGTGGTTTAAAGTAAGTAGGCAAGGGAGAGGCCATGATAGCTATGAAAAATGGGTGACTCTCTTCCTAGTAAGAGGATAGCTATCTAGACGTCTGCATGAGATCTATGGTATGGTCGAGTAGGTCATAGGGTTCATAAGTATGGAGCATATAATGGTAAATGTTGTTAGTCTGCAGTGGGGCAAAGGAAACATCGGGACAAGTGGCCCTACCAAAGTTTGAATCTAGGAGGTTTGTCAAAGATTGAAGTAGGGGTTCAAAAATGAATGCTCAGTGGTTACTATGGGTAGAATAAGGGTTAGAACAGTGGGTTGTTGTCATAAAAGTGGTAGGGAGGCAATTGAAATTAGTGAGGTTACTAGGGTTTGAGAATGTGATTTGGTGGAGCTATTTATGGGTGATCAGTTTAATTTCTTGGAGAATAAGAGTCAGAGAAGCAGGAGGTGGTAGAGGCAGAGTGGATTGCACTTAAGCATGACAGAAGGCATCCAACTCTTCAATCAACTGGTGCACCTACTCCACTAACGCATCGAGCTCAAGCTTGACAATAATCCGACAAGCCTCCTTTGCCATCTAGTCCCTATAGTGATGATCTTTGGCTCACTCATGGTGATGATGCCTATTTGGCAAGGGAGCTTAAAGGATTGTGAATGGGATCGACTAGACATTGTGGTGGCTAGAAAAGCTATAAATGGTTCTAAATGAAACTTCTCAACTGGCTAGGCTAATTGACAAAGTGAAACAAGCTACCTGAAAGCACATCAAAGTCAGACATAAACAACATAAATGGTTTGTCGAGCATGCTCCAACAATTAAGTTAGTATTTTAGCAAAGTTTCAATGAGCACATAAAAGATGTTCAAAAAAGGAATACCTGTTAGTATTTATAGGTATTAAACGTGCCATTTAATGTGTTCTTGAGTGAATGGGGCATTAACACGTGTCTGCAGTGAATTGGTAATGTCAATGATAATCTCACTATATGGTTGCTAGTGTCATATTATTCATGTAGGCCTCATCTTTTGTTATGCATTAGTTCAGCAGTTGGCACTTAAAGTTCTTAATTGACCTTGTGGCTAAGGTCGTTCGACCAGGTGGAGTAGCGGACCAGTAAGAGGTAGCCTGTGTTGAATGCCAACTCCTTGCTTAATCTTGGTGATCGACTATAGGTCGAACAGCCACAAACTATAGACTATTTTAGGTTGCGTTGGAAGAAAATGCCTACAAGACACTTACATATAACATAAGATGGATATACACATTTTAGTAGATAAAATGGCAGTCATATACAACTATTTGCTTGATTGCTTTACATGATTGCATGAAAACATGGAATAACTAAATAGTTTTCTTTTTAGGACCATGACTTCAACATTGGAACGCAAAAAGAAAAATCAATAGATAGTAGACAAACCATTGGGGAAGAGCCGACTACAAATACAAAGTTGAAAACTGAATAATAAGGGTTGAGAGTTGAACACAGAGGAAAACAATGACCGAAACAGAGAACAAAGTGGAGGTTTCCACATGGTTTCTTCAAGGAACGACTGCTCTTGTTACTGGAGGAACCAAAGGCATTAGGTAATACTCTTTGCCGATCGCTGCAAAGTGGTCTTGTTATGAATGTGTATTAATTCTAATCAAACTTGTTATTGCACTACAAGAATTTTCCGTATTAGCGACGGCTTTTATGTCCCTCGCTAAAATCCGTCGCTATTTTCAATATTAGTGAGGGAATAG
>JANHAO010004218.1:0-24568 GCA_026873985.1 Saraca asoca
ATGTCCTCACCTTAGCAGAGGCCTTTTAAAACCGTGAGGCCCAAGGTGTTGGGCCAGAGCGGACAATATCTGCTGGGACCTTATAAAAAGAACCAAGTCTTGTAAATGAAATACCTTTAAAGAAATCCTAATGACTTGTAAACCATAAACTGCTAATGACTATATGGTATATCTACAAGAGAACGAATTTGATGTCAGTGATGGAATTAACTTCACTAGTTTTCAAGAAGCCGTTTCAAACACTAATTCTTTAGAATGGATGGAGGCTATAAATGTTGGATTGCTTTGATAATCCATAATGATGTGTGAGATCATATAGAGTTACTTATTGGTTACAAGTCTATTGGATACAATAAGGTCTTTGAGACTAAAGGATACTCAAAGGGTGATTGAGAGTATAAGGCCACACTTAGAAAGAAGACTTTGATTATAGAATATTTTCTTATTTGTTTTAATTGAAGACTCATTTTGAGTTATTATGACATTGGTGACTCTTTTTAACTTGGAGCTTCACCAGATGCATGACGGCCTTCTTGAATGGTGATTAACCAGAAACTATTTATATGAACTAACCACATGATTTCTATGAGAAGAGTAAAAATCACTTAATATGCAAATTTAAAAGATTCATATATGTGATTTGAATAAAAAGTTTAGACAATGGTATCTCAAGGTTATTGAGATATTTGTTTCTCTTGGGTTCAAGGAAAATAATGCAGATTGGTGTCTGTTTTAAGTTTGGTATGGGCATATTTGTGATTCTAGTCTTATGTTTATGATATTCTCCTTAAGAACAATGTTATGAGTCCTATGATTAAGATAAAGGATATACTATACATATATTATATATATGAAGGATCTTAATGATGCCTCTTTCATGTGAGGTAAATGGATCCATCATGACGGATCCCACGGTCTTCTTGGTTTATCTCACATATTTTATGTTGAAAAGGTGCTTAAAAGGTTCAGTGTATTTTATGTGCTCTCAAAGTATTGCACCCTTCTAAAAGGGTGAGATTTTTTCTAAAGCCCAATGGCCTCAAAATAATGTAAAGATTAAAATAGGCCATGAATGCTTCATTTGTTAGTAGCCTATTGGATGCTCAGGTATGTACATATGTTGATATCGCTATTGGTTTAATATACTTAATCAATACTTGAAGAATCTTGATCTGAAATATTGGACTACTATGAAGAAAGTTAGGGAGTACCAATAAGGTACAAAGAATCTTTGTACTGACATATTACAGATTCGATACTGATTGTTGCAGGTTACTTTGACTCTGATTTTGTGAATTATCCAGATCACATGATGTTGATATCTAGAAATATCTTTATGATGATAGGAGGAGTTATACTATGGAAATTATCAAGCAGTCAATTACAATAACCTTTACTATGGAGGTAAAATGTGTCACATGTTGTGAAGCCACTTGAGAGGCTATTTGATTAAGGAATATAATGTTTAGATTCAAACTTGTAGAGAGCATATCTAAAACCCTAATCATATATTACGACAATACTGTCATAGTGAACTTTTCTCAAAATAATAATGAAAGTACTACCTGTACAAGTATTTTGGTATTAAGTATTAATTTGTTAAAGAGAGAAACTATACATGTTGCCATGGATTGTAAGCTTGGGGATCCATTAACCAAAGGCTTAGGTGTAAAAACTATTCATGAACAAGTAACGAGAATAAGTTTAGCTAAGCTTTTTGGTGTTCATTGTTAGTGGGAGTTTCATATTTCTAATTAAAACATTGTTATCTTGATATTAGTGAAATGCCAATGATATTACCATATGTTTTATATAAATATGCATATATGACGTTATTGATTATGCATATTTGTTTTATAGCATATCGATGGAGACATTTAGACCTTGTCTCATTATTATGTTGAGATTTATTTTCATTTTTGGCATCTTGAACGGATGTATAGACCATTTCGTAAAGACGTATATATAATCACATTTTGATGTATATGTCTAGTTTCTCATACATTTCATATTATGTTTTAATCATTGGAACATAAGTATTCAAGATATGTATGATATTATCATTCTTATCGAATATGATAATCTGTATTATTGAGTGCTTATACTTGACTTATGGTTGTAACAGTGTGATTGTTGTTGTTGACATTCATTGTTGTGACCACATATTATAATCCAAATTCTCGTTTATTATATTATATTGTCTAAATGGGAGATTGTTGAAATTTTCTTATATAAACTATCATAGTTTAATTAAATTATATATTATTAGATTAAATAAATGTTACAATAAATAATTATCATGGGTCAATTAATTATATAATCAAATTATTGAACCTGTAATAGCATCTAAGCCATTTATAAACTTTAATGGTATGAATCTTATTATTGGGCCAATGATGATGAGTCGGTTGATCCAGTAGAGTTATAACAAGAAAGATCCCTACTTATACCCTAATAAAGTTGTACTTATCTCACTGAAACTTTAGTTTTAATTTCTTTTCCTTTTCTCTGCTATGGCTATAAAAATGTGAACTTTTTAAAGGAAATTTTGCTATAATAGAATTTTGGACAGCATTAGGTATAATTTTATTATTATTAAATAAATTTATATATACAAATAAAATATTTTATAACATAATTCAATAAATATGATGAATTGGATATTTTAATTTATTAAGTTTTTTTTAAAAAAATAAATGGATGTATATTGCAAAGTTATCCTCCAAGAGAAGGGCAATTTTGATGCACCCTGATGTTATTATTAGTGACGATCTTTTTTAGAGTGAACGCAATGATGAATCTACTACACTTTTCACACAAAACTATAAGCCATGACATGGAAGATGGTCGTGGCATATGCAAAGATGAGTGCTTGTTGTGCATGCTTTCTTAATGATGTGATTATATTAATTGGAAACCTTTTCAGGGTTATTTCTTTCAAGAGATATGCCTTACTTTTCATACTAAGATTAAGATTCTTGTTGCAGCAAATGAAGTGTGAGAAAGTATGATAGGCTTTACCATTTTTGCCCGATGATGTGGTTGTCGTCTTTCTACATTTTGAGAGAATTTCTGGGTCTCGGAAGCGACTTTCTATTTACAACCCCACCTCCTCTCCGATGGAAGCCTTTGTTGGAATTTTGAAAGGAAATAATGGCCATAGCTTGTGTAGTAGCATGGCTGAGGCCAGCTTGGATTTGTCTTGCTCTTATTGTTAATAATAGAAATTCAGCTGAAACTAAAGCTCGAAAACCCCATATTTTGTTGCCTTTTTGCAAAATGCTAAATGTTAATTTATTGAGTAGCATTACCATTTATAATTATTTTATAATGAAATACATGGCACAATAGTTCTACTTGTTTCAAAAATAGACTTAAGGCCGCTTAATTCATATTTTATTATTTAAATAATTGTGCATGGTGTTGTAAAAAATTAATTATAAAACTAAGCATTTTTTGGTTGACTAACCAGTTTTAATCTACTTTAGACCCTGATCGTACATGTGCCAGAATATATAGTATTATGTTTAAGCTTGAAAAAGGGTTGTGATCTTGGCTTCAACTCTGCCATTGTTTACTTCGAATCATATATTATTTATGTAATAGTTGTAAAATTGGTGGCATTGTTTGGATGCATGATAGTTTTAAACCCACAGTTCCCTTTGCATCTGAAACCTTGAGGGAGTACTATATCAGTATATCATTCAGTAATTTCATTTTTTTGAAAATAATATCTTATTATTATACATATAATAAAGGATGAGTAATATATTTTTTTTTAATTTAAATTCATATTGAACCTATTCAGCTGTTATGATACAGCCTCCTCGCCTCGCGGTATTCTGTACCAGAATGATTGTTAAGTTGGGCCTTCATTATTAACAGTATTGGGCCTATACCAGAATTATTGTTTCCCTGTTTATTGTAAGTTGTAACCGACTAGAACGAAGGGTTGCCTCGAAACGAAGAGAAAAAGAAAAAAAGATCTTGTAAATTGTTAAAATTTCAGTTTCACATCACTTGTGCTCGGATGTGCATGAAAATATGGAAACTATCTGAGAAACCAAACTCCCCCAACTGTTTCCTTTTAGTTCAGCATGTTTTTAGCTGTGGAAATTTCCAAATTAGGACAAGTTAATACTCTTCTATTCTTTTTTCATTTGTCTTCTAAGATAAATGTACAAGTATTAAGAGGTTAATAAATAACCTTAATTAAAAAATTATATTTTATTAATTTATCATTTAGTAAAAATTAATTAATGCTTGAAGTGATTAGATATTTATTAAAACAATAAGAAAAAAAAAAGAAAAAACGTAATAAATGTTTTAGCTTCATTTCACTTATGATTCATATAACATGCACTTTATTCCTATTTAGTCTCCTGAAATATCAAATCCTATTTTGATCCTATAATAATAAAATTGGATCATTTTAGATTTAAAATGGCATGAGTTTTTGCCAACTAATTTCCACCACAGGTTATGAATTCAAATAAATTTCTAAAGACACGATCAAGTTATGGAAAAACCACATAGGGAGCTGCGATTCGGTTGCTCTGCTCCATCAGGTGGCAGCACCATGGAACAAAGCATGACACCCAACAATAGCTAAGCTTACTCAAATGTCACTTTGAAAAAAAATAAATAAATAAAGTCTTTTCAGTTATCAATTTAACGGATATCTGGTTTTTGGACTAAAATTGGTCCAATTTTATTATTATAAAGACTAAACTAAAATTCATGCTTTAGGGAACTATGTATATTACAAAGATAAAAATGAAATTAAGTCAAACTAATTTTAAGTTCATGCTAAGTACGAATAAAATTAACTTATTTTTTTAAAAATTCAAATAATCAATAATATTGTAAATGTTATAATTCAATGTAAAATTAGGCAACATATCAAGCAGATCAAGCATATAAATTTCTTTGTGATCATTATGCTCATATTGAACAATAAATATTTCGGCACAATTTATAGAAAAAGTGTAAAATGTAAATATATATGTAACAAATTTTATGAATCAAAATTTCAATGAGCTTAAAGTATTAATATAGTTACATATGACAAAGTTATATTTTATACTCACCGCTAAACCATATTTCTGAAAACTTCTTTAAACATTGGCATTTTTTTTGTCATGTTTGCTAGTTGACATTTGTTATTACAAATATTCAACACTTTTAGTCTCTTTCTTGCTGTATTAATACAAACAAATATTGAAAATGTTAGGATTATAGTTTGATATGCACTAAAAAAAAAATTTTACATTGTGGAAATTTTATTTTTTTCAAAATTTTTCATTAAAAATGATAACTTTTATATAAAAATTAGAAAATTTTTAAAACTTTTTCATGCATTTTTAGATAATAAATTTATAATTTTTTATATATTTATTACATATAAAGTATATTAACACTTATGACTTTTTACAAAAAATATTATTAAATTTTATGTAAAATAAATTATGACTTTTATATTAAACTTTTTTGAAATTAAACCTTACAACCTATTTTTCATACTTACAGGCGGGGCAAATTTACATAAAGAGGAATATGGGCACGTCTCCCCTTAAATTTAAAAATTTTATCGAGACTAATACTGACTATATTTTAAAAATGCAGAGTGCCTCCATAAAAAAAATACAAGGACATGTTTTATTTTTAGGAGAAATAAAAAATAGACACATAAATTTAAAATGTGAAACCCAAATTTTAGAAAAAATCAAATATACAAAATTTTATTTAATTAACTTATTTTAATTAATATAACATTGATAGAATGCAATGACATATTTGTTAAATATCAAAGGTTCTCTATGTTTTTGGTTTGCGAACGTTATCATGCTTGTTTCAATTAAAAATATTCTTAAAAATATTATAATATTATTTATTACTCAATTTATATATTTTTAAAAATATTATTAAATTACTCAAAGTATCATCATTAAAAATTGAATGATCAATATTAAAAAATTGATCGATCAAAGTTGATACATGATAGTCAACAATAGAAAATAGTGGTGGATAGTAGGTGATTGGCAGTGATCAATAATGATGAGTGGTGATGTGTTGAGATAGTAAAATATAAAATAATTTTTTTATATAACTAAAATATTCTCATGTTATGGGAATATAAGATATCTACCTCTCCATGGTAATATTTTATAGAAATATTAGATTAAAAATATTTTTAAATAAATTTTTCTAAATTTTAAATTAATAAGAATCTAATATTTTCTTAAAATACTTTCGAAAATGTGAGAAAGATTTTGCGAATCAAACTAGCAAAATAAACTTCTAAAGCTTTCTTAGAAATGTTAAAATGAATTTATTTGTTTTGAAAAATGGAATGAAAATAATAAATAAAGAGTAAAAGAAATATTTACTTGAATTTATTAAATATAAGAATAAGCAAATTTTAAATGTTTATAAAAAAGATAAAATAAAAATCAAAGGCTAAATTATTAATAATTAAAAATTGGAAAATATTGCTAAAGTAAAATGTTTATATGGTATTGATAAATTATAGAATATAAAAGATAAGATTATTGATACTCTCATTTGTTTATTCACACTCATATTTTAAAATTATTTTTCAAGTAATCTTATTTGAATAATATTTTAATAATTTAAACTTATTATTAATTTATTTACGTACTATTAATTATCTATCCACACTTTTAACTAATTAAGATTCTTCATTTTAAGGCATATTATTTCTTTTTATTTCATTAAGAACAATTAGAACTAAAATCTATGCAATACTTGGCAATCTCTATTTAATTTTTTTTCTCTTTTTTAAAATCATGAAATTAAATTTTGAATACAATGATAATAATTTGCTCCTTTTATTATCATTTTGAATTATTTAGTTTATGCGACTAATTTTATTTTCATAATCTAATTCTTGTGTGAATATTTGGTTCCAATTGTAAGACTAAAAAGAAAAAAAAATCAATATTTGACTTATGGTAAACTTATGGTAACATAAGAGTGTTGGTAAATAATTAAGAGTTAATATTGACAAATGAGACAATGATGATTAAATTTAGACTAAACTACACCAAATTTCTTATATTTTGAATCAGTCATGCCTCAATCTACAGAACGTAATTGGCGTAGAAGGCCACCATCAGGAAACCCCCTATAAGCCTTATATTGCAAATAATATACCAACAACTCTTTATTTCATCAATCCATAATAAAATATTTATATATTAAATTCTAATGAAAATCCAACAAAGTTTTCTCTCTTTTATAAACACCTGGCCTCAAGGTCAATACATCAGACAAGAGCTACACGCCTGCCACAACTTGTATAGTGATACAAATAAATATAATAGCCCAGAATACACAATCTACATCCTACTGGGCACTCATCAACCATAACACATGCATATACAATCCTACCAATTGCCATTGTTACACCATTCATATACATTTATTCTCCGCAGGAATGATCTACTCAATCTAAGAGCAGATCCTGTCCCAGTATAAAGTGAAGATGCTATAGGAGAATCTTAGGGCTCTAAAAAACATGGAAGAGAAAGAAATGAGTTTCATAGAAACTTAATAAGTAAACAATTTCATGATCACTTAAAAATCCTATTTAAAAATCATGCTCGAAAGTATATATATATATATATATACACACACACAGTCATGAAGATAAGCTTACCCATTTTGATGTCATGACCTCATAACAAGTTTGGAAGCTTCATCCATTAAGATAGTTAAAAAATTGTAATATGATACTATGGAAAAAATTCATCGTGATGTGAACATAAGAAAATATTCAACAAAATTTCACAAAATATAATAATGCACATACAAAACAACCAACTAAAACCCCAATGAAAAAATTCCCAGAGGTAATCATACATCATAAATATAACTCCATAACACCACTTCAATCCATCTATCTCGCCTATAAACATCATCATAATCCATCCATCTGGCCTGTAAACATCATCATATTCCATCCATCTTACCAGTAACCATTCATCTCGCCTATAAGATGTTTTGTTCATAAGTGCATTTGAGGGTTACGAATAAATTTCTCAATGGGTCCAGTATCTCAAATTAATAATCTAAAAATATCACGTAGCATGAAAATCCTTATTCAGATAAGCAACATTTAACAAAACATACATAAACTTGTCAATGCATTTCCATATCCATTCATCATATAAAAAAGTAGCATCATTAATAATATAAAGCAAGATAAAAATGCATAATTTTAGCACAGTAAACCATTTCATGTACACATACAACATGTAAATATACATTCGAAACCACTTTAACATATATAGGAGAATCCCATTATTTAAAAGGATTAATAATATTCCATATAATAAAATTATATGATATTTACAAACGGAATTATTAAGTGAGGAGAACTGTCCACTCATCTCATACGGGCATAATATTTATCTTGGGTTCCACAATAGCCAATGTAGACAACTCTTAAATTCCTTCTCATTTTTTGAACACTTTTGGTGTAGAATAATCTGACATATTCGTGATACCATTAGAATCCATCCCCTTTAGTGCAAGCAATCAGGCAAGATTCTCGGAAGATCTCAACTGCAAATTTCTTGCCTGTTTATATACATATGTTGTCCTCATCATTGCCCAAATGGATTCTGCCATCTATGTTATCATTCACAGTGTCTTCATATGGTTAGCCTGATGTACTAGGATCCTCATTACTTATGGGGGCAGAACAATTTTATTTAGTTCCATAGAGCCTTCCTTTGCCTATAGCACTCAACTTCAACCAAGTAAGCTTCCATTCAATCCTGAGTTGCTTGTTTATAATTTCATTAAGTTGGACAACAACCACCACAAAATGAAGGTTGTAGAACCTGCCAAATTTTCGTATAGCAGTAGTTTGTCCAAGAGATAATTCAACCCTCTTCAATGTAGCAGTGGTCATTCAGAGTTCCAGGGAGGATGACGCATAAGCAACTGACTAGATCGAGTAAAGTTGTCACGATTGGCAGTGACAGGCAGGAGTTGGTTTCTGATGGTAACTTAAATAGAGGTGGTGGAGCTCAACGATAAAGAATGGCATTACCCAATTGATCCCATTGGCACCCACAACTTTGTTTATCAACACTAGCAATGTAGAAGAAAAAAATGGTGCTGGCTCATCCACCAGACCGCAAGTATCGACTGAAGCTATAAGTGCACCAACAGCGATAGCCCGAACTCCTCCACGGTGATTGAGCAGATGTAACTAGCTAGGTGACTGGTCCATCATGAAGCTGGTAGTGTGGAATAAGCTCGCCATGCTCCTCCACTCACTCTGGTGTCTGATGGTCACACAAAACAGCAAGCCGAACGACTTCACTAACTGGACGTGGGTAATTGCTCTGCTTCGTCTATAGTTGGTGATTTGAGCCAGTGGTTGTCTATATGTGGCTGGCTGAGCAGCTCTGGCATTAAGGATTGAAATAGGGCAACCTTCTTTCCTTCATTGCAATAGCACTTAAGCCGAAAAAAATGGTTCAAGCTGCTCCACTAGTGACACAACAACGACAATTGACAGAGGAGCTATAAAAGATCGAATGAACTATAGCAGCTATCAGAGGTGAGCAATAGCCACACAAGGTTGAGCAAAAATATAGCCATGAAAGAAGAAAAGAAGAAGAAGAAAGAAGAAGTTGGACGGCAGAAAAAACGTTGGAAATCGAGGAAGAAGGATGAAGGCAGAAAGAGAGATAGCTTCAAAGAAATTTCTGGAAAAATGCAAATAGAACTGGGGGGATAAAGCCTAGGAAATTTAAAAAGAAAAACAAAATGGGGAAATTCGTGCTTTGGCCCCAACGAAAATCTAGCATCCTCACTAAAGTCCTCCTGAGAAAAGGAAAAATTACATTACAGCCACAGCAAAATTTTGAAAATTTTCATATTAGTCCACCAAATTTCAATTTTTTTTCCTACTGAGGTGTTACATGTGTATATAATTCCCTTGTACTTTAAATTATGTACACATTCCCTACATTTATCTATTTTAACCCATAAACCAAGGGATTTAGTATATTTTAGCCTACAAATAATATATATTCTAAAAAAATAGAACATATACACAACATTTTTCCTTCAATTGAAGTATAGGGATCTAATGTATTTTATATAAATATATTATTTTATTATAGATGTTTTTAACTAAACTACTTCTTATATAAAACCACTATGTTTATAATTGACAAAACTAAAATAATTTAAATTTCATAAAATTTTAATCTACAATAATAAATTTTTATTGTAAATATGTAAATTTAAATAAAAATTAAAATAACAATGCATAACATTTATATATGTCATATCTTTTTATGATATATATTATTTGCAGATTAAAATATATCAAACTCTTGATATTTATAGATGAAAAATAGATAGATACGGATGAAATGCACTTAACTAAAGTATAAAAACATTAAATTTAATTTTTTAAAGATCAAAGGGTTATATGCATATGACTCAAAATACAAGAAAGTTTATTGTAATTTAACCCTGAATTTAACTTATATCAAATATTTGTAATTAATTTCTAAATCACAATAAATATGAAGCGTGTATTAACATAAGGAAGTGCAAATAGCTTCACCCAAGTATAAAAGTACATTATAACTTAGTAAAAGATGTAATTAAGAAGTTAAGATGTATAACATGAAAAATCCAACCATCATTTCCAATGGAAAAAAAATACTCTTATGAAAAATATTTTTAAAAATTAAATCTTCATAGATTATTCAAAAGATAAATAATGAGATATCTAAAAAGTACTAAACTAAGTAAAGTAGTTCACATAGCTTTAACAGTATATTGAAAAGATAGCATTCCATTCCTCAATCACCTTGCAAATCAATACACTAAATTATATTTCTTAGATTTTTCTTCTAGTCATAAAATCTCACATTTAATACACGTAACTTACAATAGTCTTGAACAAATTGTAAGGGAACTCATATGAGTTGAGAATAATAGCATCAGTGAAGAAAAGCAAACAGGGAGCATATGTTAGGCCAGGTAGTTTTTGTTGCACAAGATTCAGTGAAACATGAATAAACTTGAAATCATCTTTATTGCCCATCTAGAAAACTAAACACACTTACATTCCCATATAATATGAAGTGGGGATCTACATTGACAATAGTCTACATCCTATGACTCAAATAATAGTTAATCAAGTAAAAATAAAGCCGCATGATTGACCCAAAGATTGTTCTTTCCAAGAGGTAGTAAAAAAACATTTGGTTCAGCTATTAAACTCAATACTGAACTTTGACTCAATTATCCAAACTTCATCACTTAAAATCGAATAATACAATTGCCTCTACAAGATAACGTTCTAGATCATTTTCCCATCATAAGCAATGTGCTTACTGAAGTTCCTTCTTTTTGGTCAACACTGATACTTTGAGTACATTCTCAACATGCAATGTGAATAATAAGCATCTTGCAGCTAAAAAAAAATTAGTAGGTAAAAGACATGATTCATCAAATTCTTTCAGATCCAACAGAAAGAATTAAAAATTAAAACTATTATCATTTATCAATTTATAATTGGATAATCACAAGCCTACTAGATTTCCAACCAACAATCTTCCCACCCATGAATCATATTATCTTGTATCAATTAACTTTGCCCCAGCTCCAAACCTTGATTTCCCAAGGCAGTAGCAAGGACCTTGGGATCAAATACAGAATTGGTTGGGATTTCATCAGTTGATTCGAGAAGCATTGCATTGAACAGAGCCACATCTAATTTTTCCACACACTGTTACATTATCTAGATTAACATAAATGCATTTTGATGTCATCATAAATGTAGAGAAAAGTTTTCAATGATCGTACTAACATAGTCAGATAAAATAACGATTACAAGTTTTCACGTGAATATAGTCACGCTCACAAAAAATTGGATAAGCTAATCAATCAAGACAGTACAGGCAAACAACCACACTCATGCCCTCCAGTTCAAACAGGACAAATTCTTTCATAGGCAGAACTTTAAAATCATTTTTTCAGATATTAAGTAAAAAGTTCTCCTGCTCATGATTAGATGGGCTTGACATTCTTTTATAGCTTTTTCTTGAGGCAGTATATACCACCACTACTATCAGTGACCTTTGCAGCAACAGGGTGCATATGTGGAGTCAGAATCAGGATATAGACAGAGGAATTCACATTAGATGACAATGGAAATTAGTTATATATAAACCATAAATTAGTATGGATATTTTAAGATTGACCAAATGGAAGAAAAGAAATTAAGGCTCTAACTACCACCAGATTGATTCCATAATGCAAGAGAAAATCCAAGCTTCCACCTCTTCCGGCACTGATGTGAAAACATGGGGTCACCGTAGTTTTCGAAACCTCCATCTTTCATGTTTCTTGCAAAGAGTATTCTTTTCAGTTTCTACCATGGAATGCTTAGGTTCAAACTCAACCCGCTAAATTTTCTATGCAGAACATCAGTCCATTCCGTTCTCACTATATTAGTTCTAATCCCAAAATTGATGAACATCAAATTTACACCAAAAAAAAAAAAAGAGGAAAAAAGAGAGATAACACTAGACAATGTACACATTCAGCAATTGTTAAGATAATTTTTACTTTCTCATCTATTTATAAGATTATTCTATCAAGACCATTAAGTCTACTTGTAAGATAAAGCCAAAGAGAATATCTCGTCAACTGGACTTATATCTTAGTAACAAACTTTGTATGATAATTTGGAAAACCAATTGTAATTATCTAAGATTTATTACCTCCATATCTTTAGGATCATTAAGATCACTCGGTAGTAACGTGTAGTCTTACGTAGAAGCATATGCATTCAGACATTAGAAAAATACAGACTGCTTCTAATTTCTCTCTCTCTTGTTCTTATCACTGTGAAGCATGAGCACTAAGACAAATAGTGAAACAATTGTAGGAACAACTAAATATTTTACCTCTTGCATTGAACTATTGTAGAGTGACACTGCAATGGACTCTTTTAGAGTGGCACTGGCAGTTCATTAATGCATCTGGAATAGTAAAAGCTTGAAAAAAATGAATATAATATTTAATGAGATAAATTTAATAGAGCAAAATAAAAGATAGAGCCATAGAATTCATATCTCAGGAAAGAGTACTTCTACAACTCTGGGCCTCCTGCCCTATAAAATATTGTATAAACTAACCCCATAAGATTGAAATATGAAATCACTTCTATCCTCAAATCATGCAATCTGAGAAAAAGTAAAGAGCCATTTTTCAAAGAGAGGAGAAAACTCATTGATTTCTGGGAACAAGAGTTCCTGGCAAAACTTGAAACTAAATGACCATAGAGACAAGCAGAACTGCGGAATACAGAGTCTCTGAGTGTAGAATCTGATTGAAGCACAAAACCATAAGAACTTTAGCGACCACAACAACAGCATGCATCTATTTCAGGTATACAATTTGAAACTGACTGGCAAATATTAATAACAGGCAAGATTTACTTTCAACTATAGCTTTTACCCATGACTCTAGTGTGTGATAAATTATTTTGGGAACAAAATTAGCAAAGGAAACTAAGAGTCTAACTTGGCTGTCAAAAGCAAATATCTCTCTTATTATAAAGTTTCTTCTTGGACTAATTAAATTAAATGTAAGACGTGTGTGAGTGTACAGGTTTGTCCTGCATGAAAATAGCTAATGGCATTCTGTCATGGCGTGTTAAATTCTTTTCAATTTAACTCTATTCTAGATAAGTATTTAGAAGTCCAACAAATAATCAGGAGTCTCCTATTTAGTATTAGTGATTCTTTACAGCTTTTTCTAAGCATTAGCTTGCCATTGAAAACAATTGATAACTGATTTCTTCTTCCCAGAATCCCTTTAACTTTTGATCAGCAAAGATTACTGCCCAAAAACAATCATAATAAATTATTACTCATTTGAAATAAGCAGAATGTGAGCTTCACCTTGAAGACCAATGAGCCAAGTGATGTCACTTCATTGGCAAAGTTATGAAGTTTCGAACTTGCAGAAACTATAAAATTTTCTCATGAGACATGTTAGTCAAAACCAAATGTGTGTGTGAAGTTCATTGCTTTTAACAATATCAGAAAAAAATTAAAAAAAAAAAAGTATGAAACCAAAGCACTTTTGATGATTGAGTTTACATACAAATAAATTTGTGCAACTGGAAATGGCATAATTCAGACTTAGTGGCCGTTGCTTCTTGTGGGGAGTAAGCTGCATTTTGTAATTGAGTGTCCTATTCACAAACATAAAAAACAAAAAATAAATAAGACGGTACAGACAGAGTTTATTAGAATTCCACTAAATCTACACTTACTCGTCTTTACTGCTATGCAGAGAACAAAAGATACATGGAAAAACATAAAAAATATCTCGTTAAGTGCTCAAGTATCAACTTCTTTATAAACTATGAAGTCAACAACACACTTTCAATTCCTCTTCCTTTCGACTCTATTCCTGGTAAGACAATAGGGTTATTCATCGAGAACCAGAACTTCATCCTATTTTCTTCACCTATTTAAAAGACCAAGAGGGAGCCATGGCTCATACTTAACAACATTCTCAAAGTTTCTGAATTTGGAAATGAAGTCTCTTCCATTGGAATCAATATATTTAGTATCTAGAACACTTTTGAAAAAAAAAATAGTAGTGTAATATCCATTACAACCTTCACTGATTCAGTAACCATTCACTTTCCTCTAATCTCTTCCATCTATCAACTGTTTGCATTCAGCATCCAGAAAGTCCTCAAGTTATGCCCCGAAAACTCCTAGCTACAAACTACTACATTTTTATCTTTTAATATATCAGACAATCATGAGAAATGAAATCATATATAATTGGTATGAGGCATATCAGCAATGAATTTTAGAAATCATCAGACTGGTCACTTCCTCAATTCCTCATCAGGGTCCACATGCAATACATGGTATCTTGAATATAGGGCACAACATAAAAGCATAATTCACAAAGATAAAAGCATCAGCTGACTGTGAGAAATTGGAAAAACTAAAAGGGCAATTAATTTGATCTTTTGCATCATGTTACAAAGTATCAATTTAGATATGTACAAATAATAATAATAATAATAATAATACTAATAATAATAATAATAATAATAATTGTACATTACATAGATTGAGAATCCATTATAACAAAAATTCTTTGAACCGATTCACTCTTCACAAACCTTAATAGAGAAAGAGAGAAAAACTAAATTGTATTTTTAATGGGACGGTTACAGTTATGTGTAGAGTATAAATAGGACCTGCCTAACTGTAATTCTACTAGGCCAATTGACCTATTATTATGGGTCTAGTTACAAAGTTTACATCATTAAAGTCCACTAATGATCTAAGTGTTATTACAAGTTAAATAGTTTGATCACTTAATTAATTGATCTAATATAATTAGTTCTTATGACATTCATTTAATCAAATAACATATAATTAATTAAATTATGATAGTACGTATAGGAAATTCTAATAATCATCCACTCAAACAATATAGTTTAACAAACAAATTGGATTTCAATATGTGGCCATAACAATGAATGTCAATAACAATAACCATGACACCATTACAACCATAGGCCAATCATAAATGCTTAATAATATAGATCACCATATTTGATAAGGATGCTAATGTTATATAAGTCTTTAATACTTATATTCCAATGACCCAAATAGGACGTAGAATGTGTAAGAAACCAGACATACATATCAAAATGTGATCATATGTACATCTTTACGAAATAGTCTATGCATCCACCCAAGATGTCAAAATAAGAATAAATCTCAATATAATAATGAAATAGGGTCTAAATGTCTCCCTCGATATGCCATAAAAAAATGCGCATAATTAGTAATGCCATATATGCATATATATGAAACATATAACAATATCATTAACATTTTATTAATATCGAGATAACAATAATATTAGTTCATCATTTCAATAAGAAATATGAAACTCTCACTAACCTTGAACACTAAAAAGCTTAGTCAAACTTATTCTAATAACTTGTTCGCGAACAATTTTTACACCTAAGCCTTTGGTTAGTGGATTCATAAACATACGATCCATGGCAACATATATAATATTTGTGTATCTTCTCTCTCTAATAAATTGATACTTAATATTAAAATATTTGTACGAGCAATACTTTCATTATTAGTTTTTGAGAGAAGTTCACTGTGGTAATATTGTCGCAACATATAGTTAAGGTCCTAGATATACTCTCTACAACTTTGAATCCATATCTCATATTCCTTAGCCAAATAGCCTCACAAGTGACTTCACAACATACGATATACTCTGCCTCCATAGTAGAGATTGCTGTAATTGTTTAACATATAATCTCCGAGACAAGCCAAAAAGACTCTGGGATCTGTCATGACGGATTGATATGTCCTATATGAAAGAGGCATCAATAAGTCATATCTACAATATATAGACAATATACATTTTATCTCAATCATAAGGCTCATAACAGTATTCTCAAGGAGAATATCATCTACATAAGACTAGAATAAAAAATATATCCATACCCAATTTAAAATAGACACATAGAATTGCATTATTCTTTTTAAATCCAAGAGAAGCAACAATATCAAAAATCTTAAGATATCATGGTTTAGACTCTTAATTCAAATCATATATATGAATCTCTTAAATTTACACACTAAATTTTCTTTACTCTTTTCTTGGAAATTATTTGATTAGTTCACACAAATAGTTTCTAATTAATTACTATTCAAGAAAGTCGTTATGCATATAGTGAAGCTCTAGGTTAAAACGAGCTACTAGTGTCATAACAACTCGAAATGAGTTTTGAATTAAAGTAAATAAGAAAATATTCTACAATCAAAGCCTTCTTTCTAAATGTGGCATTTTGCCACTAATATGACCTTATACCTTTCAATCACCTTTTGTGTATCTTTTAATCGTAAAGACCTTTTTGCATCTAATAGACTAGCAACCAATAAGTAACTTTATATGATCTCACACATCATTATGGATTATTAAAGAAATCTATCACATACAACCTTCATTCATTCTAAAGAATTAGTATTTGAAATGACTTCTTGAAAAATTGATGAGATAAATTCCACCATTGACGTCAAATTTGTGCTCATGCAAATAGATCACATAGTCATTAGTAGTTCTTGGTCTACAAGTTATTTGGGATTTCCTTAAAGGTATTTCGTTTACAAGACTTAGTTTTTTTTTTCTACTACTAGAGGAGCATAAACTCTCCAACCTCCACCATCGGTTTTATTATATGTTTTACTAGATCAATTCAGTTTGTTTTAACCAGTGGCAGTTCTAGTGAAATAGCAACTTGTGCCCTTATAAGAAAGATATTGTATGGTCTTTCATTCCCATTGTCTAACCCATTATCTGAATAAGCAAAATAAGGTGCTTTAATTATCTTGCTAGTTTAGGTCGGATAATAAAATCTGCTACTTCTATAGGTATTACAATATTCAACAAAGTATCATCAATATAGTTTTTTTTTATCAAGTTAATTGGGAAATGGCTTATAGGGCTTCACTTGAGCCATACAATCCCAAAATATGGAAATGTTTAAGACTAGACTTTTCTAATATAGTAATTCTCACAAGATTTTAGATATAGTTTTACTAGGGATATGATTCAAAATATATACAAAGGTCTTCAAAACATTGTCCCATAAAAAACTTGTAAAATTAAATGCACTAACATACATTCGATCATGTCCATGAACATGTAATTTAACTTTCCTGCAATCCAATTCAATTGGGCATTTTCCAACATAGCATTACTAGCCTTTATTCCACAATCTAAAAGAATCAGAATTTCCATAAGTTTTATCATATCTCCATAGTACTCAACACTTTTATTAGGATTGACACACTTGATTTTTTTTTTCTTATTTTGAGTTTAATCTCAACTTTAAATGCCCTAAAATAATTTAAGGATTCTGACTTTTCAATGGAAATTTTCACCTAACCAAAACTTGAACAATTGTCAATGAAGATGAAATATTAGTATCCACCCTTAGCACTCGATTCATTTGAAACAAAATAAGCACACTAATTTTTCAATTCTTCATGCTATTTTTCGCTTAACTAACTATAGATGTTAATTTACTGAAAGTCTATTCATCCTTTTGGGTGTGATATGATGTTTCAAGAACATCAATTTTAACTGAAAGAAACTTTAGAACATGATATCAAATGACTATCTTTCAAGTCTACTTTCATGCCTTTTAAACAATTATAGTAGTACATTGATTCCATAATATACTCATTAATTATACTAGCACCATCCTAAATCGTTTTATCCAGCAACGATAGGTAATATCATTTTTAGCGTTATCGAGCTTTAAGAACTTGTTAGCTACAAAGTCGATAAACGCTTTGGCATTTAGAGAGTTAATAATGTCTTTCATGATGATCTTATCCTTAGTGTTTATCATAGCTATCAAGTACACTCTATTAGAGTGTATTTATTTTCACGAATATGAAATTTGGTGATTGTTAAATATGATGTCAACAATTCAGTCTAGAGATCTTCTACTCAATTTAGTCCTCATAATTGGTCTCATTCACCATTTTCTCGGTAATCAATTGCATATGTTACAAAAATTTGAGGAAATAACAATTTATAAATTTCATCATAAATTTCTATAAAATTGCATGTTCAATGTAGTTATGCTATAACATTTTCTCGTAATTCTAACAATATTACATCATAAAATCCAACACCAATGAGACATTTAAGGTTTCATAATATAAAGCAAATATTGAATGTTACATTCTTAAAACTTAATATTGATGGGCTATTTAAAATTTTTAAGAAAATAATAAGCAATTCTGATACTTACATTATCACTAATAAAACTATGTTAATAATATTTTACTAATATTGTAAAATATATTACTAACATAACAGTCTCTCAAATACAATTCCAAAATTTAATTTCAGTAAAATTTTATACAGCTGGTCTCATGATATGTGAGTACACAATTACACAAAATTTCATGATATAATATGAGTAAAATTGATTTTTACACAATTTTACAAATTGCACACAATAATTCAAAAAATATTTAAATGTGAAAACGACATCAAATTAATCCACAAAAATTACACGTAATGGTATAATATATAAAAATCATGCAATAACATTTTTTCATGTCCAAATAACATGAGTACATGAGTAATATAGTTCTCACATATTAATAATTTATGCATATAATCATGCAAAATTCAAATAAGAATCAAATAATAGCAAAAAAATTTGAAAAAATTATAGAAAGTAGGACAACATGTAGAAATCACATGGTAAAATTTTCAGAACCAAGTAACATCAACTTGGCAATCAAATAAATTGGGTAAAAAATAATTAAAATAATTTTATTTCTAGAAAATCCGAAAAAATATACATTAACATCGTCTCATAAAGTGAAGGTCAATAGTATAATTAGAATCACTTTCTGCCTTTGTCTTGATAGTGCGCGAACTGCATGCACCGTTGGCCTTCTTGTTCACCTGATTGCTCTATAATGGGGTTTCCTTGTCCTGTTTCAGAATCGATTTCCAATCCAGCTCAAATTTTCCATATTCAGCCATGGTTTTGCAAAATTTTTGTATGGGTTTCTTCATCTATATCATTCTCAATCAAAACCCTCCATCAATTTCAGAAAATTGACATTTGTTTGTGCAATTGAAAAAAATTAAAACTAACTCAAGTTCTAGAAAAATTTGGTTCAAGAATTTGAAAATTTGATGTTATAAAAATTCAAGTTTTGCAAAATTAATTGATGGCTTTTGTATATTTTATCATTCTAGTGATTAAACTTCAATCAATTTGAACAAATACATAACAATTAAGTTGAATTTAAGAGCAAAAACCTACTTGAATGGCTTTGTAAATTTTTTTTAAAAATCAGCCTTTTAATAGTAATTTTTTAAAATCGATTTGTGCTTTTTTCACATCACATATTCTTGAGATACAATCACAAATTAATTTAAAAAATCTTTCTTTAAATCTTTCAAAGTTGTGAATTGATTTTTTTTGGAAAAATTTAAGTTACATCAATTTATGATTTTACCTTAAGAAGATTTACAAAAAAAAAAAAAAATGTAACCAATTCAGAAATATATCAATTAGATCTATAGTAATTTTACATTTGTTATGGGTATTTTTGGAACCATGTAAATGGCCTGGTAAAAGCCCAACAGATAGGCCCAGCTAATAAAGGCTTAGCTTAACCAGGACTGAGGTCACTGGAGTAAGGCACGAGCTCACCAAATGCTAACTTAGGTCACTGGCCAATAAGGGGCAAAGTAGCAATATCAAGTGACTAAGGATAGGGCCTAGCCCGTAGCTCAGGGAATGCTTCCCAGTCGCCATCCAAAAGCTCGCTATAGTTAAACCCGAGAAAGGACCAACTTGCAGACACCAACTTACAGGAATCAATTTATAATTAATTTATTATTTTTTCTTCTTTGGAATATGTTAAGATTGTATACCCCAGTAACTATAAATAGGGGTTAAAATCATTGTATAAGAGAGAACCAACTTTTAGACTAAGAGGATCTCTAGAGAGAAACAAATACTTTGAAAAATAGAGAGAACCTATAACTCTGCAAAAATATAGAGATCAAGCACCCAATAGATACAAAAACTCTAACAAACTAGACAGAGAAAATATAATAACCGTGGACGTAGGCATTGCACTCGACTGAACCAAGTTAAAAACTTTTGATGTCTCCCTGTTCTTCCTCTCTCTCTCTCTCTCTATTTCTCTCTCTTTACACTATCTATTTGCAGTTTAGGGTTACTAAACCTAGGTTGATTGAAATTACACATCAACATTTTAGCGCTAAAAGGAGGGCCTAAACTGCATTCTATTTAATTTTCTGATTAATTTTCTGTCCAACTGGTATCAGACACTCCAGTTGACAAGCCAGACAGTCACTTAGATTAGCAGTGGGAACTAGTTCTTCCTACAGTAGGCAGTTTTACCATCCTTGTCGTAGGTATTACCACCGACTTGCCCCTAATGGTCCATCGCTAGCCTGCTGTTATTGTTCCTGGGACTGATGAAGTGCAAATGTGGCACCAACTTTTGGAAGCGTTTAAGAACACAATGAGAGAGCTGGTTGAAGCAGCTAGAGCACTAACTCAAGCACAAGCCCTAAATGCACAAAAGCAGGCTGATAATAATTAGTGACATGGAGGTTTGCGTCAAGATGAAAACTCGAACAGGATTAGTTGGGGGTATATTTCAGATTGCTACTCACCAGGTCACAGGTAGAAAAGGCATAGAACATCAGATCGCCACTCCCACAACCAGGGAAGTAAAAGCAGCTAGAGAATTTTAAGTTGCCGATCTGGAGCACAAAACCAGATGGTTAAACAATTACTCCAGAAGGTGCGGCAATTATGAAAACGCCCTCAAGCTCATGACCATCAAGATCACTATGAGGAGAAGACACTATTCGCTAGAAAGATCGAGACGGGGTCTCTCCCTTACAAATTTAAAATCCTCACAATCCCATAATACAATAGGGATAGTGATCCATACAACCACCTGTACACATTCAATATACAGATGGATCTTCAAATGACCAATCCTTTGGTTGAATGCGTCTTCCTAGCCACTCTCAGAGATATACGTTGAACATGGTTTAAGAATCTCCTAACTTACTGCATTAATAGTTGGGAATAGTGTTATAGGAAATTCATTAACTAGTAGAAGGTACTAAGAAGGTAGCTTGCACTGTCCTGCCACCTCACAACGATTTTTCAGCGGAAGCTTGAATCACTGAAAGATTACATCGTCGGTTCAGATGCGAAGTCAATAAAGTAAAGAATCTCTCATATAAAAGTATCCTGACAGTGATCTCAGCAAGACTTCACAAAAATGGAAAGCTATATAAAAGCATATACAAGTCTCCAATGATAGAAGAATTTTACAAACGAGTTGCCAAAGAAATTAGGTGGGAAGAAACCTTTGGCCTTGAAA
Source organism: Saraca asoca (assembly GCA_026873985.1). Taxonomy (NCBI): domain Eukaryota; kingdom Viridiplantae; phylum Streptophyta; class Magnoliopsida; order Fabales; family Fabaceae; genus Saraca; species Saraca asoca. The sequence goes on from JANHAO010004218.1 coordinate 22,056, forward strand.
AGTCCAATTAGAAGGACGAGGCGACTAGCTCCAACCACTATGAGAAGAGCAATGCCGAGAATGATAAAGAGAGTCAGAAAGATGGCTCGGACAATTAGGCTACAAAGAAGGCCAGAAATAAGCAAGCTTCTACGAGCTTAGAATGCTAGACATCAGTGCCCCCCTATTTTTAATAAATTTTCACTCACCCTTCTAATCTAGTAATATTGTTTCCTTAAAGTTGTTATGTCTGTGTTTACTAGTTTTTTGTTAAATTTTTAGCAAAATATTATACAGGAAGATCTGAGCTCAGACTCATAATCGGGTAATCTCATATTGTGCCTTATTCTTTTTGGAGCTCATAAGGCCAATAATGGAACACTAGGTCTGAACTGAGAAGACCTATTCATCCTCAAGAAAGACTTAGGAAACAGAGCCTATTGATTAACATTTGAATGGAACTGAAGTTTCACGAGCTTAGAATGCTAAACACTTACTCGCCCTTTGACTTGACAAATATACACTATCTTGCTTGATAAATATACATTGTCATGGATGACCTAATGAATATAAATTGTCTTGCTTGATGAATATACATTGTCATGGTCAACCTGATAAATATACATTGTCTTGCATGACAAATATACATTGTTATGGCGTGCTAATTGAGGCACATCTTTCATACGACCTACCTTAGCACTTAATTTGTGCTAGTTGAGGTGCAACTTTTATGCAACCTACCTGGGTACTCAAACTCGTGCTAGCTGAGGCGTAGTTTTCATACAACCTACCTAGGCACTCAAACTCGTGCTAGCTAAGGCGCAGCTTTCATGCGACCTACCTAGGTACTTAACTTGTTTTAGTTGAGGCACCCATGTGACTTATTAGGCATTCAACTTGGCTTATATCCTTTAAGTCATGATTTGTTAACTTAGATCCATTTATATTTACCTATGAGTTATCATTTGCGACCTATTGAATATTCTACTTCACTAATGTTTGTTAAATCATAGTTTGCCAACTGAGGAATTATATATAGCCTACTGGTCGTTTAACTATGGAAACTATGAAGAATTAAGCACGAATATTATATAAAGTTCATTAAAACCTCCTTCAACGAGGCAAATTTACATGAGAAAGTTCCAAAGCGAAAATCAAAATTACAAAATCACAACTTATGAAGAAGACTGGCCCCTAGTAGCTGAACTCTTGTGGGCTGGAAAATCAGCATATTTGGTAAACAAGTCATCCATCATTTGGTTTTCAGCCAGGGTACTCTCAAGCTTCTTCATGTTTTCCCAGGATAAGAACTTATCCCTCTCAATTTTATTGCCCCCAATGCATTCTAAGAAACCAAACGGTTAGATCACCTTACAAAAAAGTGAAAGAACCAAGGTGAAAGGATTAAACTCACCAGTAGCACCGTGAGCAAATAATTCAAGATTTGTACAAAACTTCCCAAGATCCTTAGAGAGGAATTATTTATGGGAACTTCCTATGCAACAGGCCATACACGTCTTGAATTGTCATGCCTAAAACCTAGACTATTGAAAACATGAAGGGCTTGACCAATAAGCCCATCAGGTCACTAGACCCTGGGAAGTAGGAAAAAGGATTTCTCGCACCTAAAATAACTCACTAGGCCTTATCGATAGTTTTGAAGACTAGTCAACTATCCTCAATCTGACAGTCCAACAAAAAAACAAAGCTTAATTATTACCACATTGGCGGAAAAATATGTATATTAAATGCAGTAATAATAATATGGGTTGGCACAGAAAAAATGATAGGATAAAAGCCTGAACGATGGCATTGTAGGTTGCAGTTGTCAGTTTTTACCAGCAAACTACAGCTCCCAATCTACAGATCGCACTGAGAGCTGGGGGGCTAATGTTATGGGTATTTTTGGAACCATGTAAATGGGCTAGTAAAAGCCCAATAGACAAGCCTAGCTCAACTAGGATTGAGGTCATTGAAGCAAGGCATGAGGTTACCAAACGCGAGCTTAAATCATTGATCAAAGGTTAGCAACAACCTCAGGTTGTTAGGTTTAGCCCGCAGATTGAAGCACGTTCGCTGTGGTTAAACCTAAAGAAGGACCGACTTGCATGGATCAACTTATAGACACCAACTTGTAATTAATTTATTATTTTTTCTTCTTTAGAATATGTTAAGATTGTACATCCCAACAATTATAAATAAGAGATGAAATCATTGTTGTTAGACTTTGTAAGTCTATGTCATATGCACTTCTTAGTTTTGATGTTAAAAAATAATTTTTAATTATTTTTATTTGGTTATATTAAAAAACAATTTTTAGTTATTTTTATTTGGTTATATTAAAAAATAATTTTTAGTTATTTTTATTTGTTATATTGAAAAATAATTTTTAGTCATTATTACTTGATATGTTATTATTACTTGTTATTGATCTTTTTTTTTTGTTTTCAGGTTTTTCCTTTTTAAAGATATAAAGGAAGAGATTATTAGATCCTTTTTAAAGACATACAGTTATGATGCAAAAGAATCAAGTC
>JANHAO010004219.1:0-24643 GCA_026873985.1 Saraca asoca
CTACAGGTCAGATCTATAATTATCTTATTTCAGTATTCTAATTTCATGCTACATGATTGGTTAATCTATTGATTAAATCTTACATCCTAATCATGTGTTGAAGTCCAAAGTTATACTGGTCTTGGAATATTGATTGTGCATTTAGACTCACGTTTGTGATTCAAGTTTCAATGAAGCCAATTTCCATTGCAAGTTTATTTTGGCATAATAATAAACAAGAGTCAAGGGTAATTTTTTTTGCATGTTGTTCTATATTTACCAAGATCGGTATCTAGCCATGGTCAATTATGTGTTATAGTGTCACGAGTAAGAAGCAGGAGAGGGTTGAAAATTTTAATATGTGACAAAAAAGGGAAACCTACAAATAGAATGACCAAATGTGTGTTTAAAGCAGTGTTTAGAAACTTACGTCAATGGTGAGTATTTTAATCTATGGCAGAAACATTTCACAATGTTTTTTATGCATCTATATATTTTTGTTAAATTTTTAAACTTTTTTTGGTTATCATGTACATAATAGCAATTTCCTTGCAACGATGTTTTCCTATTGGAAAAAATCTTTTTATTGAAATGTGATTCCCTATTTATTTTGATTTTTTAAATTGTTGATTCTATCTTTCATTTATATATTTTGGTTAAATTCTTCCACTTTTATATTCTTATTTGATTAATTTAATATAACTTGTGCTTGGCACAGGCACCACACTAGTTTTTCTTAAGGAAAAATGTTTTATTTTATTCTATCAATATACCTGGTTACTTCATATACACAAATATCTCTTTATCATGCCTTTTCTTTTATCATATATTGAACATTCTTAATTAACCTTGATTTAATCATTGACTATCACATATGTACTTTGGTCTTATTTCTATCCTTCACAATGCATGCTACATACTTATAGAATGGTGCTATTTATAAAAATATAAATTTGGATGGAAAATTTTAATCCTTTAAACTAATCATGATTGATAATGTAAAAATAATATTCAATTAAATAAAACCATGAGAAAATGTGAAAAAATACATAATGCTTTTAAAAATGATGATTTTATGATTTTTAGGAACTATAAAATGGTATTCATTAAATAATTGAATAGATATTCCTGATGAATAAAATTTAAGGAACTCGCAAAACAAAAATTTTAAAACGTAAAAATTAAATTCATTAATATTTCATAAGTTTCCAACTTTCATGTATCTATGCAAAGCTGGGATTTCTAGATTAATCTACAACTTGTATCATTACTATATTCCCTTTTCCTAACTTGTTTCATACTTTCAATCAATCATACATTCACATAATCACATAGGAAAGCAATTCTTAAGTTTTATCATGTATCTACCATTCTCATGTACATTTTGACCTAAACCTTAATTCATCAAATCTTATGTTCCAGGTATATTCCTAGTCTAATCCACAATTTCACAACTTACTCAGGTCTCATACATCTCATTACTTTTGCTTTCACTAATTTAGGCCTAATTCCAATAGGTTACATCTTTTAATGATATTCTTAATGTCTAACACACAAAATACATTTAGGATGGTTTTCAAAATATTATTTTATACAAAAAGAGAACCAAAAGGGTAAAATCCAACTCACCTAATCATATGAAAATTTTGTATCATGTAATGCATAAGTCTAATTCTAATATAGTTCTGGGCTTTGGTCTAGGCCAATATGACCCTAGATGTATTATTGTAATCATCTTGGCCTAAAATATCGATTAAAAATTTAATAAAACTTAAAGATGAATTGAAAGGGAATCAAATTTACATTTGATTCGGTCATCTTACCTCAAATTTGCATTTTCTAATTGGAGACTACGTTGGGACTCTTTTCCAATATAGTTTTAGCTTTGGTTGATACCTAACTACACTAGGATTTTGAAACTTTAAATCTCATGTTTTGAGTTTTGTTTAACTTAGAACTTGTGTACCAGCCAGTCCATCCTTGGGGACCGTACTCGTGGTTAACTGGTCACCTTTCCAAACCCATATTTGAATCTAACCAGGTTAACCCTAAGGGATGTTACAAATTATCCCCTTAAGATAATTCATCCTTGAATTGTCCCTTGTGCGCATTTTGGGTTATTAGGGTTCATTTCCATCTTATCTTAATGGTTTGGTTTGCTACTATGTCCTTATTCCTAGCTTTATGCTCTTAACTACTTCCTCATATCTTGGGCTCTTATCACTAGCTAATCCTTCATCTATATCTTTATTTGTATTCTTTTGTTGATCCAACTTTAATTCTTTCATCTGAGATCCTTTCAATTTGTGTTGATCTCATTCTAAATATCCTAGCATCTAACATGCTTTTGCTATGCTACTTTGATCCTATCTTAACTATTATGGTGTTTATTATCTTATTGGTTTCTTGTTTTTAGGTTTTGATCTCTTCGTATCGTATCTTATCTTTTCCTTACACTTAAGTTTCTATTGTTACTTCATTTGTTATATACTAACATCTTTATTTGTCCTCACATATATAAGTCTTATGCCTTACTCTTATCCTCTTATACCTCTTGACAATGTGATTCTATTCTCTATTCTATTCCTTATAAAGCATACTAACTATCCAAGATGGTTAGTCACATACACATAAAACTACATTCATAACAAATCATACATTCTCTTTCTTAAACTATTTTCATTTTCTTTCATGTATAAACACATCACATAACTATAACATCCATAAAAACATAGGTACCTTTTAGAGTATTCATATTTGTCGGGTCATGCCATGCCATGCCTCATGTAAATCCCTAATTTATAGTCATATAATCAATCAAATCGCATTATTTATATCATTTCATATCTTATCTTTTCCTTTTCTTTGGCACTTATCATGATGCCTTTTATTCCCCATTTTCTAGGATTCCTTTATTATATAAATCTTAGCATTTTAATTTTACATAATTAATTCACATAATTTTGAAAAGAAATATTTTTTCACATAAAATTCTAAAAGGATATTAAAGCATAAGTTTCGTCATGTGGCAACATCATCAACATGCAGATAATAAAATAACAAATGTAATCAAACAAACTACGTGACATTAACCATGTACATCAAACGAAAGACATAAAAAGGCTCTATCAGTTCTACCCTGGTCCTATACTAATTGCCAGTATCAGTCCTTATCATCCATGCAGAAGGCATCACTTAGCTGACCTACCTTGCCCTCCAAGGCATTTATCTTACACTTAATACAGCCTAAGTGGCAATCGGTGCTAGTGCTTATGTGCTACATGAGGTCATATAGTTTGTCAATCATATGCTAAACCTTTGGTGACTTTACACAATGCTTCTTGTGCCAGTGCTAACTTTGGAGAGACTTAGAGTTGGGTCGGCTTATCCCTTAGTAGTTGTCTGATCCAACTCCTCCGCTATCTCATTAGTAGGCTACCTCCTCCACCTTGATCATATTAATTAAACTCTTAATACCTAGTTATCATCCATTTGCTTATATCCAAAATTTCAAAACATGTTGATCGATATTATCTCAAGGTAGATCATATCAAATTATCTAAAATCACATCCCCGTGATTGGAATATCCTTATGATGGCTAGTCCATATGGCAGGTCCTAGGAAGAACTTAGTGCCATCGCTAGTATATGGCTTAGAATGATGTGGGGAAGGTTGAAAGTATGCTCAGCTTGAAGATGTGAAAGCATGTGCATGTCAATGTAAGTGAGCAAGGATTGATATCTTCCTCGAGGCAAGATGACATGAACGATAAGGTTATGTAAAGCTCTAGAAACGAAGGGAAGGTAAAAAATAGAGGGCCTACCATGTCCTTTAGTGATTTCTCCACCAGTGACCCATCTCAGCTACCACTAAATATCCATGGGTCCATTAGTGTTTTGGCCTTTAACTTTCTAGATTGTAGTTCCCTTACCAAGGTACCCAAACAACTATTGGATGGTATTCATGGTTAAAATGATTCGTTTCCCTCAAACGAATGAAAGTAGACACAGCAAGCTATTCGATATCCTATACAAGTTAATGTAGAAGTATTTGATAGTCTCTTCATGATAGGGGTCATCATATCCATGAACAGTAGTCATCTCTAATGCTCCAATGGATGCAACACCTGATTCATATAGAAGAAAGAGTGGGTGCTAGAATTAAGATACCTAGATTCCAATACATCCCTAATGCCTATGGTTTGCTTATACCTTTGTGGTGTGCTCAAGTTGAGAAAAAAAGGTAGGATTGAAATTGATTGGAGCTTGCTTAACCATTTGGAGTAGGTTTTTAAGGTTTGAGAAGGAAATGAAGAAGGGTTTTGCAAGGTAATACTCTTAAGAAAAGAGAACTCAAAGAAAATTAAAAGAGTTTTAAGAAAAGTTTGGTATGAAGTGAGGAAAAAAGGGTGCGAGCTTTATATAGGTTGCTTGGCTCAGCCATCAACCATCTACTAAAGGTCTAATCAATTGCTTACCTATTTGACTAGGTGGGTTGACTGTTAATCCATAGTTAACTTTGTTGTTGTTTTTTTTTTTTTCACCTCTTTCATTCCTCATTCTTCTAACTTAACTTAGAAGAAAATTTGTCCAACTTAACTTTTTCATTTAGGTTCGAGGTATTTCCATATTTTCAGTGGTGTTTCTATAATTCTAATTATTCTAAAGTTTATAATTGCTTACCGTACATGGGGTTCTAACTTCTTTGATTTACCTCCCTCAAACAAGGGTATATCAGTCTTTATTACCTTTTGACTGATTAGGGGTAAAACGCTCTTTGAACCTTGCTTTTACTCCTAGGGATAATTTATCCTTTTCATCTACTTTCATTCTTGTGGTTCTTTTATCTTTTACCTATCATACACGTCCATCACATTTGTCATTATTATTATCGTCTAACTTTAACTTACATCCAAGGGCACTATTGTCATTTTACAATTTCCTTTGCCCATTCATGGGTATAAACATCACTCCTAAAATCTCTACTAATTTTTATTCTAATCACAAAATAATTCCTTAAGTCATATGATGTTCTATTACGTGAGCTTTGACTACTCTTAATGATTGGATTAATGGATTTTCTGGAGATAATGGACACTCTCAAGTGCAAACCATTATAACTGGTATCCACTAACCCTAACATGCCATGCCAAACATAGAATCATTGCTTTGATACTAACTTTTCACATCTTGAAATTCAGAGATCTAATTTGTGAACCTATGAACATATTCTTACTAAAAATCTTTTTAATTTTTGAAATCATGAAAACAAATACGAAAACATGATTTTTGGTGGCTTTTTAAATAAAATCCATGATATGCATAATTTACTGAAAATATTTTGATAAATAATTTTGAAATTTAAATAAAATATTTTATTAAAGTCATTTCATAAATAAGGACTCAATGTCTAGCTAGACGAACACTAACTATTAGATGTATGTTAAGAAACCACATACCTGATTTCATACACATGCATTCTTGGAGTATCTTTTAATTGAGATAACCTCATTCTATTCATTAACCTAAAAAATGTTAATAAATGGAATAAGTATGACTACTTAGTGAGCAGAAAGACTTGGGTTAAAATTTTCCTTTGGTCATAGATGTAAATATAAACACATTTATATATAGAATATGTATATGTATATGTATATGTATATATGTATGTATATGAAAACATGATTTGATATGTTTTGAAAATACATTCACAATCATCTCTAATACTTTCGTATTTAATCTTATATTTACTATTTATTCTTTATCTTTATAAATCTATCCTTTCATCATAATCATACTATAAACATAAATCATACTTTATTAAGTTATATTTGATAATAATGTAAAGTTTTCTCTTTTGATTATATTGACAATGGGTATACTGAAAGAGTGATGTTCTTGTCTCTTATCTTATCCTGTAGGACTTTTCTTATCTCGTTGTGTCTTAATGCACCATATCCTATAATCCCCTATCGCATGGGTGACTCTTCCGTCTATCCTATAACCCCTCATTATATGGGAGACCACATACATCTCATAGTGCATGTAGTTCTTCCAATATCCCTTGTCAGTTCACATACACAAACATCTCTTTATCATGTGTTTTTTCTTATCATATACTAAACATTCGTAACTAACCTTAGCTTAATCATTAACTATCATATACATACCTTCACCTTATTTTTATCCTTCATAATGCATGCTACTTGCTTATGTAATGATGTTATTATAAAAATGTTAATCTTGATGGAAAACTTTAATCTTTAAACTAATCATGATTGATAATGTAAAAATAATATTTAATTAAATAAAACCATGTTTTTACAAGCAAATAATTTTATGATTTTTAGGAACTATAAAATAATATTCATAAAATAATTGAATAGATATTCCTAAAGAATAAAATTTAAGGAACTCGCAAAACATAATTTTTATAACATAAAAATTAACTTTATTAACATTTCATAAGTTTCTAACATGCATGTACGAGTTCATCAAGCCCGGTCTCATTGCATGGCTGTGAGATCGTCATCAGACCGAGTTACTACATGGTTGCTATGAGCTCATCATCCTAGTCACTGCATGGTTGTTGTGAGCTCGGTATCGGACTAAGTTATTGCATGGTTGTGAGCTCATCATCGAATCCGGCTTCATTGCATGACTAGTGTGCACGAGCTCGTCATTAAATATAGTTGCTACACGACTATTGTGAAATCACTTGCAAGGCCAGAGAACTTTCGGCTTAGAATGATGCTACCTTATATGCACTTCGACTCACAAGGATGGCTAAAGAAGGTTTAGCTAGTGGAATGCACTCCTATTCACTGGGATAACTGAAGAAAGTCCAATTAGTGGAGTCCATGTGACCTGTGGTAGAATAGAAGATGCTGCTGGTAGTTGTGAGGTGGTCGACCTCAGCTCATAGCAATTATACACTCCACTATAGCACAGTAGATAGAGTGGTGGAAGTAGCTTTTTGGAGCACAACCCTAGCTCTTTGCAATAATAGTGAACTACACGAGTTCATCTAATGCCTTCAAATAGGCTTTCGGTTTTAGAACAAGTTAATGACTCATTTTTCCTGGTGGGAGAACTGTTAATGTTGTCGATGGGGTCGAGTTCTTTATAGAGGCTTGAAAGGTCGTCGTGAGTTTTGCACTTTGCATCCTCTATGCAAGCTTATCTTTGGACCGTCTCATTGCATAGCGGTGCGAGCTTATCATCATGCTCACATCCAGAATGATGCTGCTACTGTTGCTGATAATTTGCATGTGTGAGCTCGACGTTGAACCATCAATACATGGCCTGAGAGTGCGAGCTTTGTTGTTGATGATTTGCATGTGCGAGCTCAACACCACACTGCTGCTGCTGCTGGTAACCTGTATCATTTTCAACACTTGGCGGATGGTATGTGAGCTCGCCATAATACCGAGTCTCACTGCAAGGCAATGCGAGCTCGTCATCTAGTCCAGTCTCATTGCATGGTCGGTGAGCTCGTCATTGGACCGCTTTCACTTGTGGGAGGGGGCGAGCTTCCAGCCTTATAAGGCATAGGCTCATTTGACTTCTTATCGATATGAGATTTCTTTTACCCCTCATCATTTTTACCATCAATAAGAGAGTGAAAAATACATACTTAAACTCTGCCAAAGTAGTGGTATAATCTTTGTATTGTAGTTTTGCTGGTCAAAACAGTGAAATCACTGCACAAAACTAATATAAACCACTGTGGACGTAGGAGTCACATTAACTTTGACCGAACCATGTTAAAAAACCCTCTTTACCTTTGTTGTTTTTCCTCTCCATCTCTGTATCTCTCATTTATCCAACCAATCTATAGTTTGAGAGTTTCAAGAATTATTTCTGTTGACTAAGATTTGAGTTTATCAAACTTTACTGTCAACAATTTGCATGTATTATAATTTTTTCTCTTTTAGTTTTGGTATCCAATAGGCAACAATAACCTATGATGACCACAAGTATCTAGAAGAGTTTATTTGGAAAATCTGCTATGTAATTTTGGTGTAGAGCTTTGGGCTACTAGACATACTGGAGGCCTTTCACCAAGAAAGATGTTGTGTGTTTGGTTTATATGGTCGTTCATCTACTTAGTTTTTCCAAATTCAGTTGTATCGTTTCGATTGACCCTCCGAAGTTTATTATATTTTTTTAAATCATTTATCCTTAATTTTTAAGGAATATTTTGTTGCAATCTTTGCTTCTCGGCAAATTATGGAAAACTTAGAACCCATCAAATTGTACACAGGCGTTGAAGTTAGAGGGGAAGTGAATATTTATGTACTAGATGCACATAATTCTAATAGCTGGAACCGATTGTAGTGTACAAATTTAAGAGTAATTCAATAGGGTGTATCATCTTACATGGTGATGATTCTTGATAATATTTGTTTCCACAACACATCAAAATTATTATGTTTTCAGCAAAAGTTGATGATATGGCAAGATTACATGGTATACTTGAAATTTCTACGTACAAACAATATGTGTTTTAACAATTAAATGATTAATCTTAATATACAAAACCAGCTTTAGAATAAATTAATAATTTCTTACACAATAACTTAGAATCATTATATTAAAAATAAAGTGAGTTAATGTAAAATAAAATATAATCCGTGGGATTAGATGCAACATGTTGATTATTTTAATACTTGCAAGACTTTTTAACTAAATTTATATATTATAGTTTGATTATAATTTATTTACTAAAATTTCATAGTAAGTTTAAACTCATTGTTAGAACCAATAAAAAAATAAAAATAATTATGAAATGGCAGCAACATTATTGAGTGTATTGAAAAATTCATTATTAGTTATTAATTGTAATGTAAATAGTGTATATTTTATTTCTTATACTTGCTGACATTTTTTCTTCAAAAATAAATTACTAATTGTTTATTTTTAAGAGCAATTAAAATTTTTGTTATGTTATTATTGACAATATCTCTCATAATAATATCTCTAAAAAAATGTTAATAAATAATAGCATAAACCTGTGCGACGCACGGGCAGAGGAGTTGTACTGAGCTGATATTGTATTTCCTCTAATCTGTTGGAGGAGATTGTTGTCTGCAATCCCAACTTCAGTATTTCCCAGCTGAGCCATTAGATGAGCAATATCTCTAGAGGTGAGCATTTTTAAGCACTATTGCAATCGATGTGAATTGTTTCAGCTCCAAATTTTGTAAAAACTAACGAATCCCTAAAAGCAGGCAAGTGTGTGTGTCTTGTCTTCCTTCGTCACAGTATGCTTTTTGTGCTAATGATGTTGTTAATCAAAACATATATTGTGCAGTCCCAAAAGGTTCTGCCTTGAGTTCCCGTCTTGTGAATGTCAAAGGTCAGACAACATTGCTTCTGTTGCTAAAGTTTAGAGAATTATGGCGGAGGTTGGTAGTGTTCTCTTTGCCTTCCTTCAGCCTGATTTGAGTTCCCAGTACAAGTACATTTTATTGCTAATTTATTTATCATCATAAGAGTAGCTACTGGATCTAGTTTATGATTTCGGAATCTAACCTTGTTTCTGAAGGTCCATATGCAATCCAATGTCACTGCTATAATAGCAAGTGAGGTGCTGATGAACATGAGGATGATTTTGGCCTTGTAATATTTTCAGTTCTAATTGTCAGCCTTGAGTCATACCAGATGACTTTGGCAAAGCTAGCTGCAGTGCAAGAAAAGGTGAGTTTCATCTTCCTCTGGCACATTTCACAAAGCACAAGCACTTGTATGTATCTATGGGCTAAAAACATTGCAGTAGGGATACAGTGATGGCATGGTTTCCATGGGAAGATTAAAACCCTATGAGGCAAAGGCAGTTACCAAGCATCAGGCAAGGGAAATCCTCTTGTGGTGGGCTTGTAATGGGATATAGGATAGTTTGGTAACCTTTCCTGGCAAAATAGGAGCCTGAGGCTGATTCTGTCTAGGACAGCCAGTCCTTTGCCCCTGTTATAGATATAGGGGTTACTAACCATAATTCTATTAGCTATATGTATGGGTAAATGCTTTGTGCCTTCCTGATATCCCATTTGCCATCCTTATTGCTAATAAGGTCTTTCAGCTTGTGGTAGGAGTTTGGACTTCCAGCCTTATAATTTCTTATAGATTTTTTGAAGGAGTTCTGTACTTATAGTTTTCTTCTCATTGCTATCATCAACATAGGTGCCCAGATATTTACTAAGTTTTTGTTTTACCTTAATTCCAAGGCCACTCCCTCGGTATTTCCGAAATTTCCTTGGAATGTTAGGGCTGAATACCAAAACAGATTTGTTTTTGTTGATGTAGAGTCCTGTCAAAGAAGTAAATTGGTCTAAAATATTGCTTAATAATGGCAGCTATCAGGATCTGCTTTGAAAAACAGCAATAGGTCATCTGCACAGGAGAGATGATTGATCTTGGGGCTTTTCTACAGGCTGTAATGCATCTGATTTGCTTTTGTTGTTCTGCCATTATTAGCATAGATGATAACACATTTGCACAGATAATGAAAATATTTGGGGAGAGTGGATCCCCTTGTCTTAGTCCCATTCTCAGAGTGAAAGAATTTATAGTTTCTCCATTGATGATTACTTTGTATGATATTGTGGTAAAGCATTGCATTATGATCCTCACCCACATGCCTGGAAATTGCATATGATGTAATACTCTTTCAATAAATTTCCATGAAATACTATCATATGCTTTTTTAAAATCTAATTTCATGGCAGCTTAGTAAGTTTTTTTCTGTCCTTCCTTTACAAAAGCATTTTGGAAACAAGAAATTACTTCATTCAATATGCTTTGCAGCCTAAGGACCAATAGCTCTGTAATGAATTCGTAAGTAACGTTACATAAGCTAATTGGTTTGAAACCTTGAAATCCTTGCTGCACTTCTCCCTTAGGCATTAAACATATGAGTGTCTGATTTAGGGATTTGGTCTCCATTTAAAAGCTAGATTGTCTAGCTTTTTAGGCCCATGAAATTTGTTGTTAATATTCCAGTTGTGATCTATACTGTTTCTCCACTTGCATAGTCTTTTGTTGTGGATTAATTTGTATCTATTGAAGACATTCCTCAAGCTCTTTTATTTTGATTTGGATTTTACCAAAGGTTTTCTTATCCCACTCTCTTAATTGTTTTTCTGTAAATCTGAGTTTGTTTGAGTTGGTAGGCCCTCAATCCAGAAGTGATTGTGTTCGATGATTTGGCAATTGTTTTTTTACAGTTAGGATGTGTAGTCCATAAAGCCTAAAAGTGGAAAGTATGTTTTTTGTATGGTTCCTGCCTGTGAGTACTTAGAACTGGGGGTCATGGCCTGAGACAGATATAGTAAGGTCTTGGACTTTTGAGTAAGGGAAATAGGAAAGCCATTTTACATTACATACTATTCTGTCCAGGCTTTCCTTATTGTTAGTTCAGGTGAACCAGACCCTAGATGGTTTAATATCTACAAGCCCACAATAAAAATAGTGGTCTTGAGCTCCTATCAAAGTAGGATTAGTACTGAGGTTGTCTTCATCATGCATGACTTGATTAAAGTCTCCCATGAGTACCCATGGCAGATTTTGATCCTCCTTGTTTTGGGTGGCAGCCTGTTGCAAAAGTCCCATAGAATCTGTCTGTTAGAGTTGAAAAGGGCCATATATCCCTGTGAGAAGAAATTGCTATATTTTCTGGCTTCCTACCAAAACATAGATCCAATTTTTTGAAATCTATGGTGGTTTATTATTTTTCTTGAGATAACTAGATGTTAACAAACTATAATATTTACTAATTACCGTCTACTTTCTTCTTTTTCTCTTAGTTTCAACTGCATGTAAACATCATCAAATAATAAATATTCATTGCTGGAATATTGTTGTATGAAGACACTATACATATAGTCTTCAGTCGCCACACATCAAATAGTATCCATGGTACTATGGTAGTCTCCTATATTCACTCCCTCCTCACTCTTCTTTTTATATTAGAAAAAAAAAATTATTTATAAAAAGAAATGGCTGAATTAGTTAATTTTTTCTAATATGAAAAGTGAGGAGGGAGTGAATATAGGGAATTATGTAATACATGTTTCTCTGAAACATGTGATGATTGTAAGTGTGTAGATGTATGCATGCATGTGGCATTTTACTTTGGTAAACACAGAGGATAAAAGTACTGATACACAATATGATGTAAACTTTGGCCATGACATCACAAGAAGGTAGGGACACACCCCGTGTGTGTTGAGATGTGAATATATATAAAATAATAATAATAATTTAATGCATATTTTCCTAATTTATATTTTAATCGATTTTGATTTCTTTAATTTAAAATATTTAATTTTAATCTTCTTAAAATATATAATTGAATTAATTTTGATCTTGTCATCTATTTCATCTATTTTTAATTAAAAATGTTGGGGTGATTTTTTTTAATTTCTATCGTTTCCTCTTTTTTTCTCCCTTCTTCCTCCCTTTCCTAATCTGTCTCTCGATCACCTCAATCTCCCTCTCTCTCCCCCAACTTCAGCGAGATTGCTTTTGGGTTCTCCAGCTGCTCGACGTGCACAGTTTAGCCAGCTGCCGTCCCCTTCCACTTCCTCTCTTATTTGCGCCGGCGACTTCATCTAGTGACAAAAGGGTGCTAGCAGCTAGCCGATCCAAGCTCCATCGACAAAGGGGCGCCGTAAGCTTCTCCTGCGTTTTGCATCATGCTCTCTGGTTTTTTAACACTTATATGATGCTTTCAGAGGATGACCCAAGGTGTCCCAAATGCAAAAGCACTGTTTTGTTTGACTTTCTTCATGGCAACAACAATTTCAACTCAAGAAGGAGTTAGATTTAGGCTCTGCTCTGTTTTTCTAAAACTCGTGCACTTGATTTGACTGAACCTACAGCCGGCTTCCGGATGGTGGCCAAAATTAATTGAATTAAATATTTTTGAAGGATCAAAATTTAATATTTCAATTTAGGGAGACAAAATTCATATAACTCTGAAAAAAAAGTAGGAAAAATGTGTGAAAAGAAAATTGAGTTGAGAGAATATGTGACAAAAGTTGCATTTTCACTAGTTTAGAAAGGTGGAAAATGGGAAGAAAGAAAATAATGAAAAAAATTATCTTCCCTTATTTAATTTTATAAAAAGTGAAAGAAAATAAAAATATTATACTATTAATTGACAAATTTATTTTGGGCATGTGAAGATAATTTTGTTAGATCTAAATACAAAAGTCTTCCGCAACTTTTAACCAATGTTGATGAGAAAATACAGATATGCTATTTTCACTTTTTATTTTCCATTTCACTCATATTTTATAACAAAAAAATTAAATTACATTGTCATCCTTGTACGCTTTGGAACGTGGGAATTCTACCTCCACAACGGACTATAGAATAAAATATTACTCGTACATTTTATCGCAGAAAAATTAAATTATACTGTGGATCTTGTACTCTGTTAGTGGGAATTCCACATCAACAATGGATTGTAGAATAAAATATTAAAACTGAGTACCGAAATTTTTTAGTTGCCTTTTTCCTTTTCAGCTTGCTAATGCGGGAGCATGGAAAAAATATATTTTCTACCCGGTTTTTCTTTCATAAATTTTTTTAGCCCTTGCATAGGTTCTTTACCCCTATTTCTCTATGAATCCAAGCAAAAAGATAACATCTCTAAGAGTAAATTATTTAACTAAGGTAATTCAAGCACCATAACAGATAACATCAAAATATGAAAAAATCTTTTGTATTTTAGAAACACTTGTTTTTATTATTATTGTATTGTCAATTTTGGAGGATTCATACTTCTAACATATTTAAAACTACAAAAATTAATAAAGACTTCTTTATAAAGTGAAATAAAAACATATTATAAGATTGAATTTAAAGAAACAAAACAAAGCTCAAGTCAAACTACATATCTTGACCAGATTTACATCGAGGGCGGCCACTGATCATGATGGAGATGAAAGGAATCAAAGATTGGATTATAAGATTGGCACACGACCTTCAAGCTCATATACTAATGGTGTAGTAATGGGATTAACTGTATGCATAACTAATGACGTTACGTAAAGTCACACAAAAAGCAAATCAATCATGGAATTACTCCAAGAAATAATTTTATCTTCCTTTCCTTTTTGATTTAGCGCAATGCAGCATACAAGTGATAAACAATGGTTTAGATTCAACGAAGTAATTTATTCAAAAAAAAAAAAAAATGCTTATATCCTCACTCTAGGAGGGAAATGATCAACTGTCTCCGTAAATCCACTTCTCGGCATTGCTAGTGAAGTTAACCAGCTCTTCTGGCTTAAACCACAACTTTATTTCGTCCTTGGCAGTCTCTGGACCATCGCTCCCGTGGATGATATTTCTGCACTCACACACATGCAATATTCAGATTGGCACAATCAAATCTTAGAACAATACAGGCAACATGTCTCGTTGGAAAGCTGACAATTCACGAATCTACTAGTGACTGATTAGTAATACAGTAAATCTAAATAAACTAGCCGTGTATCTGCAAAATACTACCTCCCAACAATGACTGCCAGATCCCCTCTGATAGTTCCAGGATCAGATTTCTGGGGGTCTGTGGCTCCAATTAGTTTTCGACCGTAGGAAATAACTCCCTCTCCTTCCCAGACCTATGGCAAGAAAGAGTTAGCAGATGAGATCAGACTTGCATTGAAATCCACAAGAGCAGAGATTGAGTCATTTCTAACCATTGCAACAACCGGCCCGGAGCTGAGGAATTCGCAGAGGCCATTGAAGAAGGGCCTTTCCTTAAGGTCGTGGTAATGCTTCTGTGCAAACTCCTTCGAAGGAATCAATACTTTAATCCCCACCAGCTTGTACCCTTTCCGCTCAAAACGAGATATAATCTCTGCAATCTGAAAAATAAAACATCTCACGATATAGGAAATAAAAGGCATTGCTCTGAGTTGTATTCACATGTTGCTCGTAAAGACATCATAAAAGTGCAAGATTTCAAATTTCACTTTACCAGTCCTCTCTGGAATCCGTCAGGCTTGATGGCAATGAAAGTGCGCTCCATCTGAGAAGGAAAGGCTAAACACATAAGAGACAACTAAGATGAAAGTAAAAAAATAGATATGTAGCAAGAGAACTGTTGCCCGTACCTCAGCAGCGTGCACTTCCTGATCTTGGAGCAAGTAAACTACAAGACACGGCAGCAGAAAAATAACATAAGACTAAAGCACTTAACACCTGCCTAAATTAAGTACTGATTGTAATATTTTGAAACTTTAAGAACCAAACAAGAAAAAGTCATAACATAAACGAATTTTGTTCAATTTTATCTAGCATAAACTACTTGTTCCTTTTGCTTCAAGTGAATTGAAACGCAATGCAGCGTACTAATTTAATTCTGACCTCTATCTCTCTAAATGTACATACTAAAAGAATCGTGTAATGAAAAAAAAAGAAAAAAGAAAACAAACAGCAGGAGGTACAGAAAGCAGTATAACATGGGGGGTTTTAAAAGATTATTCATGTCCAAACCTGCCGCAGGAAGAGCAAGAGCGCCGGAAAGCCATGCGCTGGGTCCTCTTCCAGAATTGGCTCTCCAATAATTTGAGGCAAAGTAAGGAACCTTTCTGGTGGATGAAACTGCTGCAGCAGCAGCTACAGCGCGCCCTTCTGTAACGAGGAGGAATTCAGTGGTAAAATGAATCTCAAACTCCAATTTCCACTTACCACATACTTACTACTCATCCTAAAAATAAGCATAAGGAAATACAGGCATATCTGAGGCCCCCACACCTCCCCTTAGGGGTTAGGGCAATAGCAAAAGCATGATGCTGAAAACCGTCGACATTTTTAGACAGAGACATAAGTAAAAGACAATTTTGTCCGTTGTGACAATAAAAGCTAGAATTTTTTTGGAGAGACATTTCACAGTATTAAAGGTAATATGTGGCTGAACAAACAACATAAAAAAACTTCAAACGGGCCAGCAAGCCAATTTAACATCCCTGAACTGAAACAATTAATTGAAAACAAATTATTGTTATGACACAATAAGGCCTTTAAGAGACCAGTTATGAGAAAGCTCAGAGTCAATAAGATCCATCATAATTCATAACAGTTGGTCAGTGTCAAGCCAGTTATATTTGGGACCCACCGATTGAAGAAAGGATCTATAGTAGTTTTCCTTAAAGTAAAAAATTATATCCGGAAAAAGTTTCTGTCCAAACAAATAGAAACTCACTTCACAGATCGGAGGCATCACACCAATGCTGTAGGAATAATAGAATGGTAAGGGGAAACACAAGGAATACACAGCAATACTGAGAAGCATAAGCGAATGGAGAGAAGTGCTAGAAAGAACGAGACAATGAAAATGAGTGAGAAAAAAGAGTGAAGGAAAAGGAGGGAATACCGGAGTAGAAACGAGAGAGGAGGGACCTGGCGGCTTTAGAAGCGGATCTGCAAACCTGAGAACTCATCTTCAGCTTCCGCTAGTCAGTTTCAGCTACAGGACAGACCGAAGGAGACGAGTAACACTAGCAGCACAAATGCCACAGTGAATGGTACCTGTAGGCGCTTGCGTTATATTCCCGTAGCATTTTGCTGCCTAATTTTTTTTTAATTTTTTAATTTTTGTTGCTTGAGGACGCGTGCGTTGTCTGTGTGCTTAGCGACTTGATTAGTTGGGTCAAACTTCACCCCAGCTGCGTCCACGTAAGATGCTTCTCATTTTTTATATGGTGGATGCTTACTCGTTAATTTTGTTAGGTTAAGTTTTGGAATGTGGAAAAATTTATAAACTTTTATTAAGAGCTGCAATTTTAATTAAAACTATAAATTTTTTTTTAAAAAATATTATATAATATTAATCAACAAACTTGTATTGTTTTATGTATTTATTACATTAAGGATGAAACTAGAAAAAAAAAATTGTTGAAAGGACTAAATTATAACTGGTCAAGAATATTTATGAAATAGCAATTAAGTATGGGATATTCTTAAACAAATTGAAAATTGTAACGAAATTTTTGAAAATTTTTAAATTTTAATCACCTAAAATCACAAGGAGGCTTGGCCTCTCCATTTAGACCTCAAAAATTCTAATTTTTTATAAAAAAAAATTATAAGATTTAATATAAAAAATACACTTTTATATTAAAAGCCTGTAAAAATTAACAAAAGTTTCGGAGCTATTATTAGTTTTTAGCATCGGGTTCGACGCTTTCTTTCTTTCGTATTTTCTTTGTTGGTTGTCATTTATATTTTTACTTTGAAACTGTCATCCAACTCCTAGATTCAGTTTGCTGGCTGTGATAGAAGAAGCAAGACATGTGCAAGTTGTGTTGGTTTTTTTCTCCGGTAATCACGGTAGCTAATTAGACTTATTATGTGTCATTATTAGGAGTTGGTCAGCCATCCACCAGGTTTATTCGCCGCAGTATACTTCTTGTGCGTTTTAGGATCTTTAATTCTGGGAATAAAAAGGGCTAAGACTTTCATCCATACACACACAATCCGAAAATTTTGGAGACGTTTATCAAAAGGGGTCTAACCATTTACAGCAATGAAATATAATGCATAGCACAATTTGATCTTTGCTCGTCATAAAAAGGAAGTGGAAGAACAACTTGTAATGCTAACTATGAAGCGAAAGGATCTCCTTCCACTACCACATTCAGAAGCCTGAAACAATCCCCTTGCCTTGAGCTGCCAGATTCGTCACCACTGTTCACCATTATTTTGTGGTACGAAGCCTGCCACGGCGCCACCGAGACCTAAAAATCTATAACTGACATCCTTCTTGCGGCGGGTTTTTTCTTCCTCCTTTCCCAAAATGCTACATTATGTACATCCTAATTCTCAGTGCAATTTAAACAGCCTATTATCAGTTGAATGCCACTAAAATCTCGCCTATATGCATTCAAACCGGAAGCCTAATTCTAATTTACAAGCATGCCAATGAATTGCAATGTTTTAAATATGGAATGGTTCAATTAAGTCATGGAATGAGCCCGAAATCATACAGGATTATTACTCATGTTTCTGTTATCATATGTACAGAGAAACAATTCAAAAAAAAAAAAAAATTCATGACATCAGTGTTGCATTTACACGAGTGGCTATTTTACCCTTAATAAACTTACCAAAAGATATGTGAACTATATTACATCTCGATTGACCCATTGGGAACCGATTTATCAGACTCCAATTTGCAGTCCGTTTGTAAAATTGATAACCAAGAGTCCACCTGAAAGAGAAATGACAAGGCAAATCAAGTAATCCAAGAAAAACTCGTCACTGTTACGACAATTAATTCAATATAATAAATATATTAGATGGAAGACAGCATGAGACTAAAATCGGGTTGCCTTTCAATGAAGATGTATGTTTTTTGAAAGCTATACAAATATTTTTCAACACCGACACACCTGTATTTGAGAACTGCTGGAGCACTCGTATCGCAGTCCTTGACGTGTTAAAATATAAAAGGCAGATCTTGTCTCATCATCCTCACGTTGAATACTTGGTAGTCTCCCTACTTCAACTATATCAGATAGAAGGGTGGAGTCCTGTGGACTTAGATCTGCATTTTTCCACCTTTATCAGCAGACAGGATGCTTTGGGGGAAAAAAAGAAAAAGGCAATCATCTGGAAGCTTGAGAATGATATGTATTTGATAGGTTTAACCATAAGAAAATGTCCTCTTGAATGGTTTTCAATGTTTAGCCCCATGTCCAGAGTAATAGTTATTCAATATTATGGTAAATGAAGTTCAGAATGAGATGTTGGTTAATGAATTAAAAGCAAAGTGTAGTAGTGAATATAACTACTTAAGCACTAAAATAACAGATTAACCAAGTTTCCCATGCTTCTATATCTCATTCACTCACCAACAGCAAGCGCATGAACCACCAGCCCCAAAATTTTAGATGTTCTGGCTAGTAATATTATGTAAGATAAAATAAAAATTAGTAGGACTTTTGAATGCTAAGCAGAACAAGAAATCTCACGGGTTCAAATCTAGTACAATTGGATGATGATTAAAACATTTTGGCTTATTTCAAATATTGTCATTGATTTTGCTTATATGCATTTTAGAACTAGTATTAAAGGTTTGTAAATTTACAATCACACATACACAGAGGATCACGAACTCAAAAGAATAGATGTGTGATAGAAAAATAAACTTAATTACCTGCACAGAACAAATACAAGAATATACATGGACCATGGAGAACAACAAAGCGAGGAAGCCAGTCATCTACATCAGTGTCATCTATGGGCGGAGGTTCTCCTGGTAGTGCTGTCCACCTCTGTAAGGAAAAAAATTTTGAGGCAAATCAGTACCAACCGTGTTAGTCAAACAAAATACTGTACAAACTGATGCAGAGCAAAAAAAACATAGGTTCCAACAGTCAGTACAGTTCGAATGTATAAATATCCAGATAGGCGAGCGGACAGCAGAATTTCATCAACATGTTCCAACCTGTTGCAAATGAAAAATTTTAGTGACAAATATTTTATCAACAGCAAAATTGTGTCTACTAAGGCAAATCAGATCACCCACAAAAGTTTAACGGAAGGGTTGGGTAAAAAATAAAAAGTGAAAATTTCCTGGTTTATCATTGGCAGTTTCAACGTCAAAGAAAACTAAAGACAATTTGAGTTCCTTTTGTCCTTATTTTTTAAACAGGTCACATACTCATATGTCTAGACTTTAAAACATCAACTATGTTATCTTTCTTTTTTACGTCTTCAGCACCCTGACCAAAGAAGAGAGAGAAAGCAGAAGGAAATTAAGCATTACTCACTTAGCTTTCAAGAGGGCTTCCCTCTCTTCCGACTCAGCAAGTTCTGATCGAAGTGATTCTACTTCTGCAGCTGTAAGCTCAACCTACAATGAATGAATTTGTGTAGGTAAGAGGCATTGGGACCTTCACCAATGAAAAGAAGATGAACTTTCCACAAGCTGCTAAATGCAAAACCTTATCACCATTACTGGAAACCCATGGCAGCCCTCTTAGAGTAAACAAGTTCAACATGAAAGCAGCACTTAATTTTCCTTGAGCCCACAGATGACGAGAGGTCCTAATATAATCTAGAAATGAGAAACTGATACCGAATAATTTCAAGCTCTACAAAATTTTATAACTTCCTTTTCTTTTTCCACCAGGAAATGGTACCTTGAAGATTTATCAGTTCTCGGTTCAGAAACAGATGATGTTCTGTTCCCAATAGATTGTACACTTGAAGTTGGAGCTTGAAAGTGATCAGGGATGACCTTTATTTTCCCAGGATCATCATCCATGAAACTTTCTTCAATAAGCAATGTCAAGCCTATATCAAGATAAACAAGAATGCTCAGCGTAATGGGATAAATTATCCTGAAAAAGTTGTAAACATCAAAATGTCAGAATGAATTGATTTATCTACTGATAGCATCATTAACATCACTTTTGTTGGTATATTTAAAGAAATATTGGGATTCAATATTTACCTTTTGTAACCTTCCGATCCCACAGAGGAAGCTTTATCACCTTGACTTAAATCACAATCTGTGTACACACAAGCTTATTTATGTTCTAGATCTCTAAGCGTGTTTCGGACCCACAATCACGAACAAGTACCTATCTCAATGGTTGTTGAGCAGCTTCTAGAATCCTCCACAGCAAAAACTATACGTTCCAAGTCTCAGGGGTCTTAATGATGCCTATGAGAGTATAACCGTGATGAGAGGAGAGTAGAAGGTGATGTTTTTACTTGTGGTGGTGGGTTCGATAGCACAAATTTTTATGTATTTTCTATATATTTTACTTTACTTATAAGTTATCTAGGATATCTAATATCAACCAAACTCGAATTCCTTAAATCAATTAATTATTATCCATACAGAAAGCTATTTGGGAGAGGTAATCTCAATTATACTCAATCTTCTTAAATCAAGAAATTAACTTATAGATAATGTGCTCATAAAAAACAAATAACCAACATGATAAATCCACTGAGGATTTAATCTTTTAATTTATTCTGATTAATTATTTAAACCAATTAAATAATTAATAGATAATAAAATTTAAAGATAATCTCATGCAACATGCACACGTAAATGCATCACATCATGTGCAACAACTTTAATATAAATCAGGTAATATAGCGATACCCATCTTTGTTCAATTTGCAGAGCAAAATCATTCCAACAGAACATGTGTCATGACATTGCTGCCAGCCATTTGTGATGCACAAGAAGGATGGTTCACCAACATAAACGGAAGAAGCACATTCTCTCTAAACTAAATGAAAATATTATACCAATTCAATCGTCCAACCCTACCATCCACACATCCTTTCTAGTCTATCCTTTTCTTTATCTCTTCTCTCTCAAGATAAGAGCAACAGATCAAACAGAGCACATTGCGGCACCATTCTCAAAATATTATCAAACAGTATCCAGATACTATTAGAATTAGAGATTACTCCTCCGAAACTACTATATTGCCCATTCCACCTATTACACCTAATAAATCACTATATACCTCACTTATTATTTGTTGTTATAGCTAAAAAAAAAACTGACATCACCATAAGCTCAGATACTCACCTACAATAGATTCAGGAAGAAATTGTGAGGACATTATTTGTCCACCGAACCAACCATAGCGGTCGCCTTCTTTCGCCAACTTAACCAACGGAATACAATAGCAATGCTCCCAGGAAAATAGAGTTAAAAATTCTTAATTTCACCTGAAAACCAAAAGTAGAAAACAAAAGGACCTGAAAAATTAATTCAATTAAGCAACTCGAAGTCACAGGTATCAAACCCATATAACCTGATTTACTAATCCCAACTCTCAGATAGGAATCAACTCATATCGCATGAATGAATTCTTTAGATGGAAGATAACACACCTAAGCTATTCTTAAATAAAAAAAATTTAAAAAAAAAACCCACATAAGTTAAATCGAACAAATCGCGAAGTAGTTAGAGCTTATAACTAAGCATCCATCCAAGCATACCGTGTTAAGAATAAAGAAATAAGGGGGAAAAAAATGGACAAGGAGAAGTTGATTGTGGATACCCGTCCTAGGAGAGGCCATCAAAAATAAGGTAGCTGAGATGACGTAAAGCACCGTCCTGCCTCAATTTGTTTTGACCCAAACCCCTTCGACTGTTCGGTATGGTAGTTTGCTAATATACTGCGTTCCCAAGCTGTAGCGGTTATCGTGCAAAGACACTTGTACCCTTCGCGCTTGAATTCTCCCACTTTTTTTTTTGAGAAAATACAAATAACCATGCAAATTAAAGCTTAACGCCATATAATCCTTAAAATTTCAAATCTCGCAAATAATTCAAGTTTTTAAAAAATTAAAAATATTAAAATTTTAATTAAAAATAAAAAAAACATATGAATTAGACATGACTTTTTTTAACTATTTTTAATGTAAATTTTAATTAATTTGTGGATGAATTCCCTTTTAAACTAAATTACTAATATTGAAGTCCAATTTTTAATGCATTTAGGTATGAATAAAACAAGTATTTCAAATAAATTATTGTAAAAAATCAATTTGATTACATTTAGAAAAATGAGATATTTTCTTTAATTTTTTTTTCCTTACTTTTTTGAATTTACTTCACTGAAAATATAAAAAGTATAGGGGGTTGATAATTTTTTTTCTTTCTTTTAACTATGATTTCAATATTTTTAATTTTTTAAAAACTTCAAACAATTTATTTATAGAATTTGAAATTTTAAGGATATTATATAATATTAGATCTTGCTTTAAAAAGATTATTTGTATTTTATCTCTTTTTTGTTAAGAATTGCATATCTATTTATGCATTGCTATAAATTAAGATTTTGATAAAATGTAACCTTGCTGAATTCACATGCTTTAAATAAAGACATGGCCTAAATTTGATCTCTTGTGATAAGTATATATATCACATTTTTGTTAACACAAGTGGATATTAGAAAAAGATAATAATAAGTGAAAAGTTTTCACCATTTAATACTCAGTTATAATGCAACCCGCTGCAACAGAAAGAAAAGGGCAAGGATACAACTGTTATAAAAATTATATTTACGGGAATATCTATAGTATTATTTTGATTTGTCTGGTTGAAGTATTATTTTGATTTATCTGATTGGGTTTATTCTTGATGAGTTTATCCCTGATCCTTTTTTTAGGTTTTGGAATCTATACATACATGATTATAATAAGGATTTTATAATATTGTGAATAAGAGAAAATTTTCTTCTATATTATTTTGATTTCTTTTATCTATCTCTTTAATATTATTATTTACTTTTATAAAACGTTATCATCATGAAATTCTTTTATTATGAGTTTTTGGGTTTAGTAAAAGAAAGAGATTTCTCTCTTAAATTTATCTTTCAATGATATGATTTATGTGTTATAATATACCATTTATTCCTGACATATTATTAATTTGTTGTTTTTGTTGATATGCAATTTGCATCAAATTAGTTTTGCTAAAGGAAAGAAATAATAAATATCATGTGTTATGCTGTAATTATATAAAAGCATTTTACGATTCTTATTGACTAGTGTACATGTATTTTCTTGCATAATTATTCAATGGTCTTGTAAATCTAGTAAGAGGATGTAATACATGACATTTTTTTAATTCTTTTTTCTTAATTTTATTATGCATGATGTAAACTACTTTTCTTATTTTAATTGATAACTTTATTTTCTCATTTTAATTAATATAACCTAAAGTTAATATGATAGCTCGTAGAGATTGAAATAAATGTTATAATGAACCAGAAGTTCACTAACCAAAATATTTTAAATTACTTTTATGTCTAATTGATCCTGATGTATCAATAAAAAGCTAGTTAAAATATATTATTTCGTATTTGTGGCTGTATACAAAATAAGATATTGATTAAAACTAAGATATTTGTAAAAACTTATAATCCATTCCTCGTAGTGAATGTCATAATATTTAAAGAATTTTGATACTCAATTTTATAAAGTAAATGTTTTGTTTGTAAAAAATTTCGATATTGCATAACTTGAAGTTAATGTGATAATTTAAGTGGATTTTGATATTTTATTGTAAAAAATAAATATGAAGCATTTAAAGTATTTATATATTTTATTCTCTGAAGCGAATGTGATGGGAGATGAAGATCCCTTTTTTATAAAATGGTATTCTATATTATTTTCTTATTTTAATTGATAATTATATTAACCAATAACTTCATCTTTACTGTTTAACTTGATCATTATTCATATTATACTTTGAGTTTTGAAAAAAAAAATTCTTCTTTTATTTTTTGAATTTATGTATCCCTTGCTTTTAACTCATTCTCAACTTTTTGTTTTTGGAAGAATATCAGAGTTTAAGAGTGGGATTGAATATATCATTGGTAAAAGTTTTAGTTATTTATTTTTTTTATTCAATTTATGATCTAAAGATTTTAATCAAATAGTCAAAAGTGAGATTTTTAAGTTCAAGTGATTCTAGCTTTAGACGTTGATGGATTTGATGTTAGTTTGGATGGGTGCCCTAGACCAATTTGATTAAGTTCTATTGCATCCAAGACTATATATTCTGTGGATTTAGATATCAAAGGTTGAATGTTCATCTTATATTGCATTCATCATGCATTGCATACATAAGATGAAGTCCATGGTGGGAAGTTATCTC
>JANHAO010004220.1:0-24561 GCA_026873985.1 Saraca asoca
GATTTATATTCTACACATGGATCCGTGGCTTGGGTTTCAAATTTTAAAATTTCCGCTGTGCTTGTTGCTATGAAACCCAACAGTTTGGTTACCATTAGATATTCTAGACAGCTCCATCCTTAAACCATTTTCAATCATTAGACTAATCTTATTAAGATCAACAACTACATTGTGAAAGATAACCTCAATGTGCTTCCCAAACTCGCTTTAAGATGATGGCTACAGTTGTAATCACATTGAATCTATCTACTTTCCCTAAAAATATACCTAGCTTGTTATTTGCATGGACAACAGTTACTAAGAATTCCATAGGGTCATCAAAATTAATATTTGTTAAATGAAAACCAAGCAAGTGAAACCATATTAAATGGGTAACATCACATAGTGCCAGAATATGTAATGTTGATAGCAAAATTTGGTTCATATATAGAGTCCAAATATTGGTCAATGAGAGTGTGTGATTCGTGTGCCCCAAGCTATTTTTTGATCTGAGGGAACGCGCAAACTAGAAAATGATAAAGGTGTCGAAGAGGAAGAAGGATGGTAGAGCGCACAATGTCTAATATGGTTCGACTAAATCCAGGCAATACCAGATCCTACATCCACGACAGAGCTTTTATTAATATTTGAAAAGAGATTTTTACAGAGTTTTGGCATACATGTTATCTGACCTTCTCCTCCCCTCTTCTAACAATGTATTCCTATTTATAGAGAAAGGAAGAGTTACATAAAATAATTACAAGCTATAATTATATTACATCAAGAAATAAATGTGAAAGACTAATAAACTCTTGCAATTCGGCTGTTACAGGCTTCTTTCTATGAGGTGGGCCCCTCTTGTCGGCTATAGACTAGCGTATATTTGTCTGTCACTCAGTATTATTTTGTCATGTGAGATGTTTGCTAACTCGAGCTGGGATTCCCAGCTTGGGTTTGTTATGGAGGGATCGCTTTAGCGAGCTCGGTGTCATAGTCGTTGTAGCGTAGCAAACTCAAGTAGGATGATCGACTGCTTAATGAGCTGATCTCGCAATGACCTTGTCATGTCACTTTCTGGTAGTGAGCGAGGTAGTTCTCACTGGATGTCTTTAACGAGCTGGATAACTTAGCCTCTGCTGGGCTCCTACCTGTCTCATTCTTTGAAATTGGTTTTTACCTATAACATAAGCCTCCCAACTCTCAGTTTGCTTTAAGAATCGAGCGTTACAATTTTTCTGAGGCTTTATTCGTATTTCTAGTCAGAGTCCTTACTTGACCGAAATGTCGTTTCAAACCTCTTTTCTATCTTTTCATTTTGCTTTAGGCCATGCTTTCTTCTATTCGTAATTTTCGGCCATAAGCATGGCATTGCCATTTATTTTCGAGGGACCTTTTCTTTTTCCCTAAAGGAGTTTAATGGAAGAGGCTATCAAGCCCCTTGCATTTTCAATGCCTTGGCTTTCGGTGAAGCTTGTTGAGGCATGGATGGCCTATTGCAGAGTGTTGGGAGACATGGATAGCCTGTTGCACGTGGTTTCGTTACAGGATTCATCTGCCGGGCTTCTTTGGGTCTTGTGCTGATATTGGATTATCTTCCCTAACTCTCTTCATAGAATCCAGCATCGCTGGCTAGACCTTTGGTGCCTGTTTGGATTGCACTAGGTCTAGTCCAGTAGGAATCACCGATCGGGTATGAGAAAACAACAAGGGTAGAGTTGCTAGTCTTCCTACTGGTGGGAGTTTGCCTCTTTGTATAGCTGGCTCTTCACATTCTTGTCGGAATGGTAGTATTAGGCTTTCAAGCTTTCGCCTTTGTTTCTGCATTTTTTCTTCTTCTGATGTAACTTTGCCTTATTGAGGCTTTATGGTGTATGAGCTTTTCTGTGTAGCTTTTGAAAGTTATATTGGATGCTTCATGCATCATTGCTCATATATTTTTTATGATTAATGAAATCTCTTTTTGGCCAATCGACTGTGCTTTTAACTTTTTGCTTTTCATTTGGTTGCATTCGGCAAGTTAGAATCAGGTCGTATACAAGCTGTGACTGATGAGGGCTCGTACGTGAGCTGTGATTTTTAGGCCACATGTTGGCTACGAATATCTACATTGCATGAGAGGTACAACGAGTTCATTTTAGTGTCCTTGTGATGTGGTGAGCTAGTTGCCCGATATTTGATTTGAA
This sequence comes from Saraca asoca, assembly GCA_026873985.1. Taxonomy (NCBI): domain Eukaryota; kingdom Viridiplantae; phylum Streptophyta; class Magnoliopsida; order Fabales; family Fabaceae; genus Saraca; species Saraca asoca. The sequence continues at coordinate 2,163 of JANHAO010004220.1, forward strand.
TGTGCTATCGACGTAGGCTCTTAGGCTATCTCACCCTTGATTTTGTTTTACTATAGCGAGATGATAGCTCATCGCTAAGCGAGATTGCACGTCCATACCACAGCAAGCTCGTTGCTTAGTTTCATAGCAATCCCATTGCTCAGCAAGGCAGCAAGCTCATTGCTTAGTCTCTCAGCAAGCCTATTGCTCAGTGAGGCAACAAGCTAGTTGCTCAGCAAGACAACAATCTTGTTGCTCAGCCTCATAGCAATGTTGTTACTCAGCCTCACAGCAATCCTGTTGCTCAGCAAAATAGCAAGCTTGTTGCTCGGTGGTCAAGGAATTTGTACTTTTGGTCCCAATTTGTGGGACATGATTTGTTCTGGATGTATCAATGGGGTAGGCCTCGCACTGTCTCACCCCCGGATGTATCCTTGCAATGGTGGAGTGAAAACTCATTGTCTACTTTTTTGGCCAATCGGCTGCAAATTACATTGATTTAGCATAGAATGATTCGTACAATCTTCAAGAATGCCATTGGTCTTAAGAAAATGTTACAAGATTAGAATATGGTTTTAATGGAGGGCTCTGATTCTTGGTTTGTGATTCACTGAGCCCATTGAGCTTGTTGCTTAGATGGTCTTACCACGTAATCCTATAGTTAGCCTCTTCTAATGAGGTCTTCAATGGCATCTTTTAGTGCCTAACATTCTGAGGTGGTATGTCCAGCCTCGTTGTGATAAGCATAGGATCTACTTGAATCTCTGGACTTGGTGGATGCCCTCATTGGCCTGGGCCTTCCAAAGTCTTCATTGTGCCTTTCTGCGATAAAAATTTTATCTTATGTATTTGACAGGATGCTATAGCTTTTGAAGTAACCTCCAGGTCACTAAGGTTTTGCCTTCTTCATGATCTAAGGAGTGGGGTCATGACTATGACTCTCGTCATTCCTTTTTTTATTTGTAATAGGGACACTAGTGTCCACTTTTTGCTGGGGTTCCTCCATTTCAAAGGTTTCTTCCCATCTTATTTGTTTGGCAGATTACTCGTAGAATTCAGTAAGGTCTCGAGCTAGGGATTTATAGAGGCTTTTGTACAACTTCCCATCTTTGTGGAGTCCCGCTGAGATGGTTGTTAAGATACTTTCCTCTGAAGGATTCTCCACAAAGTTGGCTTCGTGTCTGAATCAGGCTATGTAATCTTTCAATGATTCATTCTTATGCTGGAAGATCATTGTGAGATGGTAAGGAGGCATGAGCCTCGTCTTTAGAGCTCAATATTGGTCAATAAATTTTCTTTAGCATTCTTCCCAGTTGCTAATGCTACGAGCTGGGAGGTGTCTGAACCATGCCTAAGATACTCCCCCTAATGTGGCTAGAAAGACACGGCATTTCACCAGGGGTCAATTGTTTGAAGATCCATCTGGATATTGAACGCATATAAGTGGTCACTCGGGTCACTATTCCTATCATACAGCGAGATCGTGGGCACCTTAAGTTTCTATAGGAGAGGCTGCATCTCGATTTCCACAGAAAATGGTGAGCTTTTCTCGTAGCAAGGTTGATTACTTTGAGGCTATTGGGACTCTTCTAGCCTTTTAATCCTTTGGAAGATTTCCTCCATTATTAGGTTTTATGTTTCAGGTTGAGGGGCAGAGCTTTCTGACTATTGCAAGCCCCTCAGTTGTTAACTATCATGATCTTCATGAGTTTCCCTCTGAGCCTCATTACGAAGCTGTTAGAGCTATGTCATGATTTCTTTTTGTCTCTATGTGCTCTGAACTTGAGCATGTACCAATGCTTTAATAGTTTTAGCTAACTCCCTTACCATGTTTTCGAGCGTCGGTTAGGGCTAGCCGGGTGTTTATGCCTCTTGAGTTTCAAGGACACTAATAGAATACTGGTGAGCCCCCACGTTGGGAGCATCCGCTAGTTGGAGGACTGGAGTGGTTAAACTTTGAGTGGTTCTTCCTCTTGCCATTGTAGCTGTAGTGGTGAATGCACCAAGAAAATAGATGCAGAAAATAGATGGGCCCTTTCTCTAGCGCCAAAAAATATTAATGACGAAATTTGGTTCGCATAAAGAGTCCAAATGTTGGTCAACAGGAGTATGCAGTTTGTGTGCTCCAAGCTGTTTCCTAATCTATAGGATATGCAGGCTAGAAGATGATGAAGGTGTCAAAGAGGAAGAAGGATGGCAGAGCACACAATGTTTAACGTGGTTCGGCTAAATCTGGGCGGTACCGGACCCTACGTCCATGGTGGATCTTTTATTAATATTTGAAAAGAGATTTTTATAGAGTTTTGGCATATATGTTATTTGGCCTCCTCCTCCCCTCTTCTAACAATGTATTCTTATTTATAGAGGAAGGAAGAATTACATAAAATAAGTACAAGCTAAAGTTATGTTACTTCAAGAAATAAATGTGAAAGACAAATAAACTCATGCAATTCGGCTATTGCAGGCTTTTTTCTGTGGGGTAGGCCCTTCTTGTCGGCTTTGGACTAGCGTATGTCTATTGTCACTCGGTATTGTTTTGTCGTGTGAGATGTCCACTAACTTAATCCGAGCTCAGGTTCACTGCGAGGGGATCGCTTTATCGAGCTTGGTGTCATCGTCGCTATAGTATAGCGAACTCTAGTAGGATGATCGATTGCTCAATGAGCCGGTCTCGCGATGACCTCATCATGTTGCTTTCTGGCAGTGAGCGGGTGGTTCTCGCTGGACATCTTCAGTGAGTTAGGTAGCTTAGCCTCTGTCAGGCTCCTACTTGTCTCATTCTTCGAAACCGATTTTCACCTATAACATGTAAATCAGATCAGATGCATTTTATAATAGACAAAAAATGTCAGTCAAATTTGTAAATGCCTGTATCATCTCCCTTGTAGGCACCACTCTTCGAACAAAGCTCCAGAGAATCACCTTTAGCTTGTAATGAATTTTAGAACTGCATAGTGCCTACTATGTCATGGCCTCAGCTTGACTAAAATAAAATAGATTTTGGGCATGATGAATTGATTTCATAGAGAAATGATCGGAGGATTACAAAATCAACGTTAGCTTATCTTTACCCTGTTGTGGAATTCTAAGTTCAATGACTATGTTAGCATCCTTTTCTATGAATAAGCTTCTCACCATTTCTTCATTCTTGGATTTCATATTGGGTATCCACATTAAGTTTATGCTCTTATTTATATGTTGTTGATTGGTAGTTCTAGGATGGTAGTTATCTATACTAGGAAGCCATGGCATGTCACTAATTGAAATATGCCTAATTCTTACCAAAAAGCATGCTACTTTTTTCAAGCTAGTAACTGCCCCAGCTATTCCTTGCCATGCCTATGACCCTTTTTTGTAGGAGGTGCAGGTTAATAGACCAGCTCCATTTAAATATTTTGCCCTAAAGATTTATACCTATAATATGTGATTGTCTACCTGTAACTGCCATGTCAACTTGGTTAGAAAAGCTTGGTTAATATTTGAGAACCTCTTGAAGCCCAGCCCATCTTGCTTTTTAGGCTAGCATAATGCCTCTTAGCTCACTAGAGTGTAGTAATGCTAATTTTCTGGTTTAGCATTTGATGAGAACCTTCTGCTTACAATAGGTACCCTAAGAATAGACATAGTATAAGTTAGTATAGATTACAACATAAAATTGATTAGGGTGGCTCTATCTCCCTAAGATAGAACTTTCTGCTTCCATCCTTGCAATCGAGACTAAACCTTGTCCAATAGGAACTTAAAACCTTTACATTTATTTATGGTTAGAAACATTGGGATGCCAAGATATTTAGCATCACTTCTAATATGATCAAGACCCAATACATTAAAAACTTCTCTTCTGACCCTTCTACTTATGTTTAGTGAGTAAAAGATTCCAAATTTCTATGTATTCATTAGTTGCCCTTACCATGATTCATACTTATGAAGACATTCCATGAGGCATTCTATTTTTGAACTATTTACCCTAATGAAAATCATAATATCATCTGCAAACATAACTCAAATTCTACTTAAAACTTCTGAATAAAATAAATATGGTGAAAGTGGATTACCTTGCCTTACTTCAAGGCTAGCCTAAAATTTGCCAAAAAGGCTACCATTCAATAAGACTGAGTAGGAAGTTGTAAAAATGCATAGAGAAATTCAATGAATAAATTTGTCATCATGTCCAAATAGTTTTAGGACTTTAAGCACAAAGCTTTATTCAACTCTATCATAAAAATTTTGCATATTCAGCTTAATCCCCATGAGGCCCCCTTTTCCTATCTTTTTCCTAGCCTTGTTGACTAGTTCTTGAGCTAGTAACCAATTTTCATGAATCCATCTCTTAGAAACAATAGCTAACTATGAAGGAGCTATGATTCTTTTAAGTGAGTCCCTCATTTGATTGGCTAAGATTTTTGATATAAGCTTACATGTAATATTACATAGACTAATTGGATGAAAATCATGAACTAAAATAGCCTTGTTACCTTTTGGAATTAGAACAACATGGGTGTAGTTCATTTCCATCAACAGATAGCCTCTCTAGAAAAAAAACTGTACAACCCCTATCACTGACTTTCCCACCACATCTTGGAATTTTGTATTAAAAAAAGTAGGAAACTTATTTGGAGTAGGAGAGCTATAAGGATTCATGGCTTTTACTATCACAAATATCTCCTTAACTAAAGGAATAGCTATCATCCTTGAGTTTTCTTCTTCAATAATCTCCATATGAATTAAGCTTACCAAGTCTTCTGGAATAACAAGATTTGAGGTGGTAAATAGCTATTGGAAATTACTCATAATATGATTATTAATTGACTCTCTATCCTACAACCATATATTCTCATCCATTTTGAGCTAAACAATATTGTTTCTTCTCCTCCTAGCAATCGTGGAAAGATGAAAGAACTTTGAGTTAGCAACTCCATGATGTTGTTACCCTAGGTTGTCCTAGCTACACCTTTTCTTTAATTTTGATGATTGAAAAACAATTTTACTGAAAAATAATTTTAGAAAAACACTTTAATCATTATTATGAACTGACCTTATTTTTGAATATTTATCTATTTTTTTTGTAGGATTCAAAGTTAATCAAAGTCATGATCAGAAGATCTACTTCAGTATTAAGCTTTTGTTCTATTTTTTAGGATCTTTTATAATAGAAATATTTTTCAAATTGCTCAAGTATATTTTCTAAAAATAACTTATAGTGAGGTAAAACAAATTACTTAAAATAAGGTTTCAAACAAATTTTCTACATACTTCTTCATAAGTCAAAATTTTGTAAAAATCATTTTTTCACTGAATGAACCAATTCATATTGAAAAACTCGTGAAATACACTTGAATCGATTTCATTAATCAACTCATGAAAAAAAAATTTCTTACCGAAGGTTTGGAATTTTTCCAAATCGATTCTACAATTGATTCTAGATCTTTTTTCAAAGTAAAATAAATTGATTCCAAGATAAATTTCCACATAATTTGAATCAATTCTCAAATTGATTAGTTAGTTAGAAAATTGTTATAACTGTCACGAATCAATTCATGAATTGATTCAAGTACTAAAAATCAGTTATCTTCTAACTTAGCTATAAATAAACCAAACCCTATTTTCAAAACATAACTTTTCATAATACATTGTGACAAAAATTGAGAAAAACTTAGAGTTTTCATCTACTATTTTCTACCTCATCTAGATTAAATGATTTTGACAAATCTTGAGCAATTGGAAAGCAATTTTTGCATGGCTAATTGAGATTCACATCTTAATTTTACTGTTTATACTTCTAAACTCTGTCTTCTTCTATTTTTTAATATTTCTAGGATTAGAAATCTGGATACAAAGAAAAATGTTGATTTTCCCTTTGAATCCTTTTAAAATTGTGAGGTTGATTGCGATTTGTAGTAGGTGTATTGAATTCTAGTTAGATCTTCTTAGTAGTGAGGTTGATCATAGTTAGGCTAGATTTAGAATTTTTGTATCTTAGGTATTACAAGAGCTTGTTAATTTCTTATTGTAAAACTGCTCATTAGGAGCCCTGTTAAATTCTTATGTTTGGTTAATAAAAATGATTATATGGTTAAGTATTGATCCGGTGAAGTAGACTCAAATTGCGGTTTCAGTTGAAGTTAAACCACTTTAAAAATCTATATCTTAATTCTTTAATTTTTGCATTTATATTCTTGAATAGTCATAGATTTTTTAATTCTAAATTTCTGCTACATTGAATATTGCAATTTTATTGATATGATTTATGGTTTATACATTATTTCAGCAATCTTTATTAGTCTCATACAAATCTTGGACTGCAAAGTTTTCTATTATGCTAACTAAAGCAAACCATTTGCTAACTCAGATTAAAATTAACAGTATTGCTAAATTCATTTATAATCCTAGATATAATAAATAGTATATATTTTTCTTAACCAAAATAAGAGAAAGATTCGTTGATTAGCTATATCACTATTAGGACCAACAGTTGATATCAGAGCTTTGGCTCTTGATACTCTTTTAGTTTAGAGAAACATGGATTCTAACTTTATTTTCTTGCCAAAATGCCTTCCTATGCATAAACCCCTATGATTGAATGGTGAACACTACACATACTGGAAATAGAAAATTAAAGATTTCATAGAGGCTACAAACATAGACATGTGGGATTTAGTTGAAGAAGGTTATGAACCCCATATGACACTGCTAAATGAAATACCACAGCCTAAGCCTAAGTCACTGTGGACAGAAGATGAAAGAAAAAGACACTTACTAGCATCAAAAGTAAAATGGATAATTTCTAATTCTTTATCACCTAAAGAGTATAAAAGAGTCTCTAATTGTGTTACTGCTAAAGAGACTCAGGATACCTTAGAAATTGCAAACATAGGCACTACACACATAAAAGCATCTAAGATGCATGTTCTAGTATCTCAGTATGAAATGTTTAAAATAGAGGAAGGTGAGTCAATAAAAGATTTGATACAAAGGTTTATAACAATCACTAATCATTTAATGTTGCTTGGTAAAAAGTTTGAGAATCCTGACCTAGTTCACAAAGTATGAAGATCATTAACTAAAGAGTGGCAACCTAAAGTGATAGCCATCAAGGAATCTGTGAAGATGGGCATCCTAACAATTAAGGAACTTTTTGGAAATCTAGAAGAACACGAGTTGGAACTTAAGAGATATAAGAAACATGGAGATGATAAAAAGAAAAAGACACTAGCCTTGAAAGTTGCAAATTCAATTGATTCAGATGAGGATTAATCTAAAAATGATGAAGTTGTAGATGAAAAAGAGGAAATGGCTTTAATCAATAAGAAGTTGTAAAGAATTTTAAAAGAAAAAAAGGAACAAAAAGAGGAAGAAGGCTATTGTTTCACCACCTAGAACAAGGGTGAACAAACACCAACTTGCTTTAAGTGTAAAAAGCCTGGACACATAAAGCTAGATTGTCTAGTATACCTAAAGAAACAACTTGAAAATGAAAGAAAGAAAAGAAAACAAGATTCAAGAAAAGGAACTTTAGCTTTTTGGGAAGATAGAGATGTTGATTCGATATAGAATGAGGTAACTGAAGAAGAAGCACATCTTTGTCTCATGGCTGGACTTGATAAGGATGTTAAGATATTTTAATATCCATCCTTCTCTCATGGTACATATATTATTGATTTTGAAAATGACTTTGATGCTGATGATTTATATGTTGAGATGTATGATTTGTTGGTCCAAACTAGGAAAGACCTAAAGCAAGTTAAAAGTGAAAAAGAAAATTTGCTAAAAAAAATTAAAGTAATCTGAAAAGGAAAATCATGATCTGAATGCTTTAGTTCAAAAAATGAATGACAGAAAGGCATGTGATAAGTGTGAGTTATACAGACCTGAAATAGTTGTATTGACAAAATCATTACAAGGATTCACTGACAGCAATAGAAAGTTCAATGATATGCTAGTGAATCAAAAACAATTTACGAATAAATTTGGATTAGGATACATATAGTCAAAAACCTAAAGGAATTTTGCTTATATGACATGTTTTTACTATAACCATAAAGGACATCACATAAAGCATTGTCCATATAGAAATGGTACATATATTTTGAAACCAAAAGAAAAGTTAATTTGGTTTCCTTAGAGAATTATTGATGAATTTTCTAACAAGCTTGGACCCAAATCTAGATGAGTACCACAAAAGCATAGATAAGTTTTTTTTGTTTTGCAGACTTAGATCTAAAATGCTAAAAGGTAAAGTGAAGTTGTCCTGTCACAAATTGCTATATTGGTAATATTTTGGATATTGGATCATTAGGAGAACTAAAACTTTTTGGAAGAAATTTTTGTATTTGAGATTATATCATTCATTACAATTACTAACTTAGGCATCAGAGATATCCCTAGGCTTGTTTTGTAGATATTTTGAGTGAAGATTGAGTTTCTTTGGTATTAAGTTAAGTGTTATTGGTAAATACATTACTTTTAGACAGCTATAGAACAAAACTACACGAAAAATTATTTTTAGAATTGCCTGAATATATTATAATTTTTCCAGGTTTTTTAAGAGTTTCTGAATTGATTTACAAATCAATTCGCATGGAAAATTTTTAACAATCGATTCACAAAATTTGTAACCTTTTCGAAACTCTAAAATTTTCTAAAAACCTTTTGTCTACCTCTTTGAATCGATTCCACCTTTAATGTAATTGATTCCCTAATCGATTCTAAAAAATTTTGATGCATAATTTCATCACATAATCGATTTAAAGTTCTAAAACTTACACCTAAATCGATTCACAACACATTGAAACACATTACGCATCGATTATCAAATTGATTCTCAACTTGATTTCTATATATATTGAATCAATTTTAACTTCATTTAATAGATACTCCATTTGAAACCATCGAAAACTCTCTCATTTTTTACTCAAACTTCTTGATTGAATCTCAAATCTAAATTGTTTTTACTCAAATTTTTTCCATAGAATTGCTATAAACACTAAATCTATCAATTTTCACCAATCAATTTCATCAAAACTTCTCTAAATCACTTGATCCCAATTTCATACCTACAAAACCCTAACTGAAGAAAATATCAAAATGCATTAAGCTTGCTATCTCAAAGAAAAAGGACATGGAGACAAGCAAATCCACAACTCAAGTAGGAGAAGAAACACACTTTCAATCTCAAAGTGACTATGCTAATTTTCTACATCTATCAAACAGGAAAATTGAGCCCCTTAAGTGCTTGAGTGAGAAATTATTAGAAATTACTCATTTGCCTGCTTTATTAGCCAAACACAAGTTAGACAAATTTTTGACATCAAAGGAACAACCTATCCAAGATTAGTCAAAATGTTCTATGCAAATTTAGCGGTTGCTGAGGATAAGTTATTGTAAGGTCCCACAAAGATTGGATCTTGCCCTTTAGATCGTTGCATCTGTTTTTAGATTTGTTAGCCTAGCCAAATAGACTATCCTTTGTTTTGATGATGAAAATAATTTTGATCATATCATATTATGTTTATGAGCTTTAATTATTTGTTAAGTATGTGCAAGTTCAAAGTTCATCAAGATTCTACAAAAGATCTACATTACATTTAGGATTTCATTTTGATTTTTATAGGATTTTTTGTAAGTAAATTTTTCACAATTTAGCTCCAATTATTTTTCTTAAAATGATTTTTCAAAATGAGGTAGTTTTTAAACCACTTGAAGAAAACAAGATTTTATAAAACTATTTTTTACTTCATGAATCAATTTTTATAGAATTGATGTAAAGGCTGTGAATAGCAGACTATACTTCAGTTACTACACCAATGAGTTAGTTATTACAGACTGTTATCGATGTGATAATTGATTCAATAACTAAAAGTTAGTTATTCTATTACAGATGATTACAACAGTTAATCAAGCCTATCTGCCTTCTCTATTTAAATTTTTATTCATAGTTTTTCTTTATTATTCAAGTGTGAAAAACTATTCTCTCATCTCTTCTACCTTTTTGATTTGGATTGATTCAAAAATCCTGGAGCTTTCTTGTTGAAGATTCACATAGTTTTGTTTGAGATATTCATCTCAACTCTAGTTTTGTATTCTTATCTTTTTCTTTATTATTTTTTTTTTTAGATTTCTGGTGGTAGAAATCTAGTTTTTAGGTTTGGAAGAGCCCAATATAAGTCTTCTAGGTTGGCAAGATTCCTATTTAAATCTTATATGTGTGTTTAGGTTTGGAAGAGCCCAGTTGAATTCTTCTAGATTAGTAAGAAATCCGTAAAGTCTTGTGGTAAAACTGGCAATTTAGGAGCCCAATAAAATCCTGATGTTTTCTTTTTAATTAAAAAGGTCTTTTAGTTGATGAAAGATTAAGTGAAATAAACTTGAATTACAGTTTCAATTTAAGTTGAACCACTTTAAAAATCTTTGTCTCTTGATCTTTATTTTTACTGCACCATTATTTTCCAATTTTTGTAATTCTGGTTTCTATAATATTAATTACTGCATTATTATTTTTGCTACATTGCTGATTCATTTTGTGAGCTAATACATCTTAATCTTAAACAAATCTATTGTAATATTTACCTTTATTATCTTTCTCTTGAATTTGTTAAAGAAACCAATATAGCTATGCAACCTATTAGAAAGAATCCAAAAATAGATCCAATGATCTAAAGGGTAAGATCCATTTATTTTTCATATTAATATGGGGCTTAATAGGATTCTTTTTAATGAGTTACACAACTATATTGATTTTTTGACAGATTCAAGGGAAAGATGATAAAGATAATTATTGCAGCAAATTTGTTTAAGATTAAGATAAATTAACTCACAAAATGAATCAGCAATGCTGTAGGAATAATAATGTAGTAACGCAATAAAAAATATTGCAAAAATTAAAAAATAAAAAGTGTAGAAACATAAATAGGAAACACCAGAGTTTTTTAAGTGGTTCACAATTCAAGTCTACTCCACTAGATAATCCTCAACTGGATCCCCCACTTCAATCAATCAACACATCAGGATTTAACAGGGCTCCTAAACTATCAGTTTTATAACACAAGACTTTATAGGCTTTTTGCTAACCTATAAGATATTGATCTCAATTAATCTATGTGAATCCACAAGAATTAAACAAGAATCTCGCCAACCTAGACGAATTAAATCAGGCTCTTCCAAACTTAGAAACCAGATTTCTAACACCAAAAATCTTTAAAAAAAAACTGAGATAAGGGTTTAGAAAACAAAACCAAAGAATTAAGATATTGATCTCAATTAATCTATGTGAATCCACCATAAAAGAGCTCCAAAATCTTTTAATCAATCTAAATCAAAGATATAAAGGTAGAAGAGAAGAGAAGGAGGTTTTTTGCACTCCTTTGAATCAATTAGCATGTAGTTATGAAATAAAATGAGATGAAGAAGTATATATAGAATAGTTGTAACCAACTGTAATAGAATAACTAACTTTCTGTTAGTGAATCGATTCATAAGTGATTTCAGACAGGTTACAACTAACTAACTTGACCAAATCAATTCGTGAATCGATTCAGAGTCAATTTGTGAATTGATTCACTAAAGAATGTCATAGAAAATTTTCTTGACTGAATCAATTTGTGAATCAATTTACAGAGTGAAAAATGGATTTTATAAAATGAAGAAAAAATGAAATGGTGATCTAAAAACTTTTTAAAATAATCTCATTTCATATTCATATTTCTACCTCATTTTGAAAAATATTTTAAGAAAAATAATTGGAGCTAAATTGTGAAAAACTTAATTACAAAAGATCCTATAAAAATCAAAATAAAATCCTAAATCTATTGTAGATCTTTTATGGAATCTTGATGAACTTTGGTACCTGCAAACATTCAGCAAACATTACATCACATAATCATAATATGATATAATCAAAATTATTTTCACCATTAAAGAAAAAGATAGTCTAGCTGGCTAGGCTAACAATCTCCCCCTTTTTGATGATGATAAAAAATTTTAGATAAGGATCAAAGTTTATTAAAAAAATAAAATTGAAAAATTATGTATGACTCAAAAAAATTTTATTAACTCTTATAAGTTCTTATAATCTACCTCTTTCATATATCTTCCCCTTTTTGGAAAAAGTTTTTCATCTCCCCCTTTTTTTGAAAATTTGTAAAGCTCATTTAAAGCTTTACCAAATCCCACATGTCCACATCTGTAGTTTCAATGAAGTCTTTCATCTTTTGCTTCCAATAGGTATAGTGTTCCCTATTGAAATCAAGATGTTTGTGCATTGGTGGATATTCAGGCAGTAAAAAGTAGTTTGAATTCATAATTCTTAAGAAATAGAATCTGTATCAAGAGCCAAGCTCTGATACCAACTATAAGATCCCACAAAAATTGGATCTTGCCCTTTAGTTCGTTGGATCTATTTTTAGATTCTTTTTAATAAGTTACACAGATATATTGGTTTCTTTGATAGATTTAAGAAAAAGATGATAAAGATAATTATTGCAATAGATTTGTTTAAGATTAAGATGAATTAACTCACAAAATGAATTAGTAATGTAGTTAGAATAATTATGCAGTAACATAGTAAACAATATTACAAAAACTAAAAATAAAAAGTGTAGAAACACAAATAGGAAATACTAAAGTTTTTTAAGTGGTTTCACTTGAATTGAAACCACAATTCAAGTTTACTCTACTGGATAATCCTCAACTGGATCACCACTTCAATCAATCAACACATCGGGATTTAACCAGGCTCCTGAACTACCAGTTTTACAACCAAAGACTTTACAGGCTTCTTGCAAACTTACAAGATTTTCTCAGGCTTTTCTTGCAAACCTAAACACACAAGAATAAAACAAGAATCTTGCCAACCTAGAAGAATTAAACTGGGCTCTTCCAAACCTAGAAACTAAATTTCTAACACCAGAAATCTTAAAGGAAAAACTGAGATAAGGGTTTAGAATATGAAATAGAGATTAAGATGTTGATCTCAATTAATCTATGTGAATCCACCACAAAAGAGCTCCAAAATCTTTTAATTCATCTAAATCAAAGATGTAGAGATAGAAAGGATGAGAGAGAGGTTTTTTGCACTCCTCTAAATCAGTTAGCATGCAATTATGAAATGAAATAAGGTGAAAAAGGTATATATGGAACAGTTGTATCTAACTGTAATAGAATAACTAACTTTTTGTTAGTGAGTCGATTCATGAATCGATTTGTAAGTGATTCAGATAAGTTACAACTAACTAACTTGACTAAATCGATTAATGAATTGATTCAGGGTTGATTTATGAATTGATTCATAGGCTTTTCTAAACCTTTGGTAAGTCCAATTTTTAAGCATTGTTTCATATGTTTTTGTCTAAATCAATTCGTGAATCGATTTGTAGAGTGAAAAATGGATTCTATAAAATGAAGAACAATTGAAATGGTGATTTGAAAACTTCTTAAAATAATCTCATTTCATATTCATATTTCTACCTCATTTTGGAAAATATTTTAAGAAAAATAATTGAAGCTAAATTGTGAAAAATTCAATTGCAAAAGATCCTATAAAAATGAAAATGAAATCCCAATTTTAATGTAGATCTTTTATAGAATCTTAATGAACTTTGATACCTACAAACATTCAGCAAACGTTATAGCACATAATCAAAATATGATATGATCAAAATTATTTTTATCCTCATAACAAAAGATAGTCTAGCTAGCTAGCTAGCTAGGCTAACAGTTATCATGCTATATCATGCACAAACATGTTGTTAATACTAAATCTTTGGCAAACATTTTTGATATCGATGCATCAACTCCCAAGCTTAGTGCAGGATCCTTCCCTATCTATAGCAAGGAATCTGCCATTAGATTGTTATTTCCTTATTCCACCCATGAGAATGGAAGTGGGAAATTACTGATTACTGGCTTATCCCCTAAGGATAAGATCTTACATTACACTATTTATGAAGTGTTACATCCAAGGGTAACTAATTTTACTCAAATAGTGGACGATGAATTGTTTTTAATGTGGATCATCAAAAATCAATTTGATTTTAATATGCCATATTTCATAATTAAATATTTAGGTAAGTGTTCAAAATGCTCAGATATTGGCTTCCTCCTATTTGACATGATTCTTACCCCTATTTTCAAAAAATCTAAACTACCAATTTCTTAAGAAAATCAATTTTATCCAATAAATGCATTTACCATGATAACTATCATACACCTGCATAAGATGCAACTAGAACATGATGATAGGGGAAATTGGAAAAGGAAAAGGGTACAGGTTCCCCAAACCACTGAAGAAATATCAAGTTCAGGGGGAGTAGGGTTATCTAGTGAGTCAAAAAACAAATTAGTTGAAGAAATGAGAAAACTGCACACATATTTGCTAGATTGCCTTAACACACATCAGTTATTTTTTGAGTCTATAGAGGACCTCATGGAAAATATGGAAAAAGAAGTCTGTACACTTCAAACCATAGTAAATGAGCGGCTTGATACTTTAGAGACTCAACTGTGTAAAATATCATAGCAGATACACCAGTGAGATGAAGAAGTTAAACTTCAAGTAGAGCTTCAAGCTAAACCTGAACAAGATCTACCTACTTAGTATGTTGCTGATTGAGTCTTGTATCCCTTAGCCCCTTTGCCATTTTCATTATATTTGTTCTTATGTTGAGTATTCTATGATTTTCTATACTTTCTCTAGATTATTATTTTGGATATTTTGCTATTTTGATCATTGTATTTGATACTGGATATTTTGATGACTATGTATATATGTTGTCATTTACATATTTTGGATTTTACTTTATCTTATGTATGGATTCTAGTTTAGTATTTTGGATTATGACTTTTCTAGATTATTATATATATCAAGTTTACCTTTAAAAGCTATATCTTTTAAGAAAAAGAGTAAACATATATCAAAGATGAGATTTTTTTTGAAATCTAATTTTTTCTCTTTTTATTGAGTACCAATTCCTTTTTGATGTGCCAAAAGGGGGAGAAAAGTTGAGATTTTCAAAAAATAGAGAAAATATAGATCTTCAAAACCTTTTGGAAGATAGATAAAAAATTTTTAAAAAAGGGGAGATTTGATTTTTTGAAGAAAATATGAGTTTTTTGTTCTTTTCATCTAACATTGACTCTTTCTGAGAAACTTTAAATCTCATCTAAAATTGTTTATCAACATAAAAAATGGGGAGATTGTTAGCCTAGGTTTTCCTAGCTACACCTTTTCTTCAGTTTCGATGATTGAAAAATAATTTTATTGAAAAATAATTTTAAAAAAATACTTTAACCACTATTATAAGCTGACCTTATTTTTTAGTGTTTATCTATTTTTATTTTTTGCAGGATTCAAAGTTAATCAAAGTCATGATCAAAAGATCTACTTTAGTATTAAGCTTTTATTCTATTTCTTAGGATCTGTTATAATAGAAATCTTTTTCAAATTGCTTAAGTATGTTTTCTAAAACTAACTTATAGTGAGTGTTGACAGTGGATTTTGGTTCAGCCAAAATCTAGCCAACCAGATGAGTTTTTATGTACTCAAACTACAATTTGGTTGTGCAAGATGAAAGATGAGAAGTAAAGAGGAAGAACGGCAAGAATGCAAAAGGATTTTTAATGTGGTTTGGCCAAAATCAGGCGACACTGGTCCCTATATCCATAGTAATGTTATTGCTTCTAGTAAAATTTCTACAGAATTTTAGTACACCAGTTTAGGATGAATTACAATAATCTCCTTCTTCTTATTTATAGAGGTTGGGAGGTTACAATTATAATTTTACAAGTTACAATTCTGTTACATTAAGCATTAAATGTACAAGATAGCCTAGATTACTACAAAATGGATTCTACAGGTTACTTTTAACAGATAGGCCCTACATGCTGCTTTGTGTAAAGGGGCACTACAAGTTGTCTGAGGGTGGATGCATTTCTAATTTAACCTTTGTAGGCTTCTAGTTGAGTAAGATGTTGCACTTTGTGAGCTAAGGTTCCTGGCTCGGGGTTGTCGCTGACCTCGACATCGAGCACGCATTTGGCGAGCTTGAGTAATTGGTGAGCTATTGATCATGTGAGCTAGGACCATTACTTTGGCCTTATGTTAGGCGCAAGATTTGTGACTTGGTGTCCTCACTTAGCAACCTCGAAGTCTTATGAGTTAGGCTTTTTCCTTCGAGCTTGCTTATTGGGCTTTTGCCAACCTATTTGTCAAGCACCAAATTTTTACCCATAACATCAGCCCCCAGCTCATAGTTCACTTTGCAGACTGGGAACTATAATCTTTCCAGTAAAAGCTGATGACTGTAGTATGAATATTGCTCGTTAGTGAGCCTAACTTGGATGCTCAGGCAGGTGGCATAAAAGCTATGCCTGTGCTTAAGTTGCAAAAGATTTGAGACTAGTAGGTTGTATGCTCAAGTTTGTTGAACCACTATAGATCTATACATTTAAGCTCAATAGTGTCTCAACTAGGCCAAAGGTCATAGTTGGGAATGAGTTTATTTTGAGCATCTTTATGCCTCAACTGGACCAGAGGTCACAGTTGGCAAACTAGATTCATATATTGCTTGAGAGAGATGGCTGCATGTGAGCTTAGAAGGCTGTGTGCACTTGATAGCGAAGAGCAAATTTGCATACATGTTAGCAAAAGATTGCTTTAGGGCAATGCCAATGACAAAATAAGGTTCTTTTCAACAGGGACAAAGGACGGCTTAGACACTAGCTTCTAAATATCATTACAAAATGGTTCTCATTGTGGAGGTTTATCCTTGGTCAAGATCTCCTTACTGAGCCTGCTGCCCCACAAGTCACACCATGTATTCTCTTAGATGGCCTCTCTTGATCAAGCCTTCGACCGCATCTTTGAGTGCCCAGTAATTCGAAGCACTGTACCCAACCTCATTGTGATAAGCATAGAACTTTTCCTTGTCCTTCGCTTGAAAGGAACTTTGGATAGTGCAGGTCTCTTCGAAGTCCTCTCTGTTCCTTTTTGTTATATATCCTATCCCGAGTGTTAGATAAGATACTATAAGTGTCATGGTGACCTGGGTGCTGAGGTTGCTCATCCTTGCTCCTCTTAGTGAGCTGGAAATTGGAGTTGTCCTTTCCATGTTCATGACTACCCCTCTTCCTATTCTGATCAGAGTTGCTCATCTCGGACTTCTTCAAACTAAAGGTTTCCTCCCATCTAATTTGTTTAGTGGCTCGCTTGTAGAACTCACCTAGATCACTCACGGGAGACTTGTAAATGTTCTTGTAGAGCTTTCCATCTTTGTGAAGTCCCACAGAGATGGCCATTAAAACACACTCATTCAAGGGATTATCCATACTATTGACCTTGCACCTAAATTGAGTGATGTAGCCCTTTAGTAACTTATCTTTCTGTTGGAAGATCGTTGTGAGGTGGCAAGGTGGTGCAAGTTGCTTCTTCAACACTCTGTATTGATTGATGAATTTTCTCTAGCACTCTTCCCAGCTGCCTATGCTGTGAGTTAGGAGATATCTAAACCATGCTCGGGGGATGCTTCCTAATGTAGCTGGGAAGATGTGGCACTTAATTTGAGGATTAGTCATTTGCAAATCCATCTAAACATTAAATGCATCCAGATGATCATAAGGATCAGTGTCCCCATTGTATAGTGAAATCGTGGGAACTTTAAGCTTGAGAGGGAGGGGCTATGCTTCAATCTCTTCAGAGAATGGTGACCTCTCCTTATAGCGAGCTTGATCAGTCAGGGCTTGAAGATGTTCCTCCAACTAGTTTATCTTTTGAAACAATTCTTCCACCAATGGGCCTCGCACCTCAAATCATTGGTTGGAAGATTGTTGCTTCCTTTGGCTCTCTTGGTCATAAGAGCTGTGACCTCAAGCTTGTTTTTGCGAGTAGTGACTTAGGGAATCTTCTTGACTGGCTTTGCTCAAACATCCAGCTAGTTATTGTTGATGAACGTTCGTGGGTATAATGACTTCAGCCTGCCTTTGCACACTTGGGCTTGCACTTATGCTAGCATTGTGACTGCCCTAGTTAGCTCTCCCATCATATTTTCCAGTCTTTCTTGATGCTGAAGCTAGGTTTGTGCTCTATCAGTATCGTTGGTAATAGCAGCAAGTTGAAAGGAGCTGACTGAGGGCAAGCCAGTAGCAATGCCTATGATAAGAGTAGGGGAAGAGTCTATTATAGACACATGACCTTCCAGGGGATCAACCAATGCATTTGAAACCCTAGTGGCTCTTCCTCTTGTCATTGCAACTATACAAGAAATCAACTAGAATATAGGGAATCAACCAAAAAATAGGTAAGTTTCCACAGATGGCACCAAAATGTTAATGGTGGATTTTGGTTCAACCAAAATCTAGCCAACCAGAAGAGTTCTTGTGGATTCAAACTGTAATCTGGTTGTGTAAGATGAAAGATGGAGAAGCAAAGAGGAAGAACAACAAGAATGCAAAAGGACCTTTAATGTGGTTCGGCCAAAATCAGGCAGCACCGGTCCCTACATCCATGAAAATGTTATTGTTTTTGGTAAAATTTCTACAGAGTTTTAGTACGCCAGTTCAGGATGAATTACAATGATCTCCCTCCTCTAATTTATAAAGGCTGGAAGGTTATAATTGTAATTTTACAAGTTACAATTTTGTTACATCAAGCATTAAATGTACAAGATAGCCTAGATTATTACAAAATGGCTTCTATAGATTGCTTTCTGTGGATGGGCCCTACATGCTACTTCATGTAGAGGGGCACTGCAAGTTGTCTGAGGGTGGATGCATTTCTGATTTAACCTTAACAAGTTTCTAGTTAAGCGAGATACTACACCCTGCGAGCTAGGGCCCCTAGCTCGGGGTTATCGCTAACCTTGACATCGAGCTCACATTTGGCAAGCTTGAGTAGTTGGCGAGTTGTTGGTCATGCGAGCTAGGACCATTGCTTCAACCTTATGTTAGGCGCACGGTTTGTGACTTGGTGTCTTTGCTTAGCGACCTCATGGTCTGATGAGCTAGGCTTCTTCCTTCGAACTCACTTATTGGACTTATTTGTTGGGTTTTTGTCAACCTATTTGCCAATCACTGAATTTTTACCCATAACAGTGAGGTAAAACAAATTACTTAAAATGAAGTTTCAAACAAAAGTTTTCAAACAAATTTTCTACATACTTCTTCACAAGTCAAAATTTTGTAAAAATCTTTTTTTTTTCACTGTGTGAATTGATTCATATTGAAAAACTTGTAAAATATACTCAAATCAATTCATGATGAAAATTTTTGTTACCAAAGGTTTGGAATTTTTTCCAAATCAATTCTACAATGGATTCCAAATCCTTTTTCAAAGTAAAATGAATCGATTCCAAGATAGATTTCCATGTGATTTGAATCGATTTACAAACCAATTAGTTAGTTAGAAGTCTATTATAACTATCACAAATTGATTCAAGTACTGAAAATCAGTTATCTTCTTACTCAATTATAAATAGACCAAACCCTGTTTTCAAAACATAACTTTTCATAATACACTGTGATGAAAACTGAGAAAAACCTAGAGCTTTCATTTGCTATTTTCTACCTCACCTGTAATGAGCAAGTCTAACAAATCTTGAGCAATTAGAAAGTAATTTCTGCATAGCTAATTGAGATTCACATCTCAATTTTATTGTTTGTATTTCTAAACTTTATCTTATTCTATTCTTTAAAATTTTTAGGGTTAGAAATCTGGATACAAAGGAAAAGGTTAATTTTTCCTTTACATCCTTCTAAAATTGTGAGGTTGATTGCAATTTGCAGTAGGTGCTTTGAATTCTAGTTAGATCTTCTTAGCTGTGAGGCTGATCATAGTTAGGTTAAATTTAGAATTTTTGTATCTTAGGTATTATAAAAGCCTGCTAATTTGTTGTTGTAAAACAAGTCAATAGGAGCCCTATTAAATTCCAATGTTTAGTTAATAAAAATGATAATATGATTGAGTATTGATCAGTGAGTAGACTTGAATCGCGGTTTTAATTCTTGTTAAACCACTTTAAAAATTTGTGTCTCAATTCTTTAATTTCTACATTTACATTCTTGAATAGTCACAGATTTTATAATTTTGAATTGTTGCTATATTGAATACTGCAATTCTGTTAATCTAATTTATAGTTTATACATTATTTTAGAAATCTTTATTAATCTAGTATAAATCTTGCACTGCAAAGTTTTCTGCTATGCTAACTGAAGCAAACCATTTGCTATATCACTATCGGGACCAATAGATGTAGCTAATTATCTCTTGATTTTTGCTTCCAAATTTCTTCATTCCTTGCTAGTTGTTTATTAAGCTCACATTGAATATACTGTTGTAATTGTAAGTTATGCTCAGTTGGAGCGAGACCTTTGACCTCCTCCAGCAAAGAAGTTAGCTATTTAATTCTTGTATGCATATAACCAAAGCAATTAGTAAGAAATTAGTGTCCTATTTTCTCAGAGCATTGCAGACTCTTTGTTTTTTGAAAAAGACGAAATGATTGGGATCCTTGGATTTTAGTTACCATTCTTTTACTATGACTTGTTTATAGCTCTTACCTCATAACTATGTAGTGAAAAATCTAAAAGGTCTAGGCATTTTATCTAGGTCAGCATAAGTGTCTAACAGAATAGGACTGTGGTCTAAATTAGTTGTAATGAGATGAATCACTCTAATCTAGGATATATCAATTTCCATTCAGTACACCCTATAACCCTGTCAAGCCATTCCTGAATGTTGGCTTGGTCTATTATTTGATTAGTCCATGTAAATGGATTCCCCTAAAAGTTAATGTCCATACCATCAATGTGTTGAACAAATTCCTAGAAAAAACATCATGAGAATTGCCCTCCAATCTTCCACCATACTTGTCTCCCATGGTTAGCAGAGCATTCCAGTCCCTTAAAATTACCCAAGGATAGGACACTCGATTATGTATGTCATATAGCTAGTTCCATAAGTGACATACATAAGCCTAATATGGAAAACCATATACAAAAGTTGCATTTCACACCTTAGCTAGAGAGGAATCTAATACGTCTTCATGAATGAGTCTATGAGATGACTTAATAACCTTTCAATGGATCGATAATGACCAAAAAAGGACTAAACCACCCTTTCCCTTATTTGTTTCAACAACATGGTAATTCTGGAAACCTATCTAAGAAGATACATGAAGAATCCATTACTCAAGTGCCTAGCTTTCACAAATGAAAATAATGTCAAGCCTATGCCTGTGTACTAGAACCCTAAAGGCTCTCACTATCGAGGCATTGTTACAACCTCAATAGTTCCAACTTAGGAGTTTCATTGCAACTTCAGGAGCTTGGTAAGGCCCACCTCCTCAACCATATTAGCTATGATTGAATCTAATGTCATAGTATCAGCCACATGGGTACCCCCTGATTTAAATTTCCTTGCCTTGGACTTCCATTGCCTTGTTTTCCTTTTTTGAACCCTAGTCATGCAACTGCCAAAGCCATTACTAAAGCTATGCCTTTTCCTAATCCTTACATATTCACCTGGGAGTTTGGGGACAGAATTATCTATATTAGAATAGTCTTCCTCTCTGTTAGATATTTCCTTTTATTAGATAACCAACCAAACTCTAGGATTAGTAGGGGAATGTGGACACATACCTCAGATTGAGTTGGAAAAACTGATTTGGTGAAATGCCGTGATTCACTAGGCATTAGATGTTTTCCTGCTATCCCTGTAATTGACACTTGTTGTTTAAGTTGATGAGAAACCTCCAAGATAATACCCTCCCCTATAGTGTTGCTCGAACCTATGATTGGTTTTTGAAGACCATTTAAAGTTGGATGAGAGGTTAATTGCCTATTCTTCATTTCCCTAATTAAAGAATTCAAAGCCTTAGCCGGAGCAACACCTATTCTAGCGTTATATCGTTTATATTCTAGAGTATCATTGTCCCAATTCCTAGGCTTAGCGCATTCCTTTATTTCATATCCTATTACATCACATCCATAGCAGAAATGTTGTAAATGTTCATACCTAAATTTAATCCAGATTTTGTCACAGTTCACTCTTGGCAACCAAAAACCTAATTTCAATGGTTTGCTTAGATCAACTAGCACACAAATTCACACAAACGAACTTAACAGGATACCATTGTGGTAGGCTTCCTCAAACTTAACTACTGTCCCTAATTGTTTCCCAATAATAGGAATATTATCAACAATCATATAGTCTGGATGAAGATTACTACTTGAACCCAAAAAGAAGCCGTGCTCATATCCACTTCATCTTGAGTCATTGGCAGATCACAAGCCTTTACTTTCAAGAATTTGCCGATTAGATGCCATGAGGCTTCCTCCGGTATAGTTGAATTGATAAATTAAAAGTGGGAGATTATAACATACCTGATGAAGATCCAAAGAAAGTCATCTGTTATCCTATTAACTGATTGATGAT